>JUFY01027859.1:0-16990 GCA_001855655.1 Leptopilina clavipes | reverse complement strand
CTTATGTAGGCAAAGTTTTAATAGTGTGCTCGAAAAAAATATTTTTTAAATTTTTTTATTGAAAAGTTAAAAGTTCCAGAGATATGCCCATATGAAGAATTATAGAATCTATTGGACTGAAATTATGTCGCGATAATATGCATTTTTCCTCGTTAAAATTCAAGTTCAATGGTATTTTATGGAATATAATTTATGCGTGTCGCATATGAAAACCAATTTTATAAATAGCACGGAATGATGAAGTGACTTGTTAATTAACAAATTAACATGAATTATCTATATTATGTAAGAAAAATGTAGATATTTCATACAATGTAAAATATGAATTTTCAAAAATGGGAAAGACAATATAAAGGGCAGGAAAAAAAAATTTTATTAAAAACTGCCACAATGCCGCCTGGTTGGGAACCACTTGAAATGTTCATTTTGTTCGTTGTTACTTGTAAGTATTATTCAATTTTTTTATTTTGTTTAAAAAGAATTTCAAAAAAAAATTTCAATTTTTGTGTTACTGTAATATTAGTTTACTATTGTATTACTGTAAACTTGCAGTACCTAAAATTACTGTAAGATAATTAATTATAATAAAAATAATTAGAATAATAATAATAATAATAATAATAATAATAATAATAATAATAATAATTATTATTATTATATTTACAATTATTATAATTACTGCAATCTTACCGTGAATGCAATTTATTGTATTACTTATTATTACAATATAATAAATTATTTTAGCACACTAGTGTAATAAATTTTATGCAACTAACTTTGTCGCCTTTCTATTAATATATGTAGTAAATTATAATTTACTACTACTTGTATTAATAATTATCAATATTAAAAAATGGATAACGTTTTTTTACAGTCCTTGTAAATGGAATTACAAAACTGCTTCAAACTTTCTCTCCCCTTACTCAAGTGATTAAAGGCGCTGCTGGACCACTACCTGGATTTTCTATAGGATAGCAATTGTTATAATGGGAGATAAATATTTTCCACACGAATTACAATTAATATTCTATGAAAATTATTTACTTTTATAATTATAATTATAATATTAATTGCAAATTAAGTACTAAAATTTGACTGTTAAAAATTAATTCTGTAAACTAAGAGACAGTAAGAACTATAATTGTTACTACGTTGTCAACATCTATGTCTACAAAAATGCACCAGACTGTGGAAATAATAAAATAGATCTTCCTAAAATATTACTGCATTTGAAAATCTCCTGACATTTATTTCATATAAAATTAAGAATTCATTAATTTCGAAGCATTTTCTTCGATAAAATTATTATAATCAAATTTTGATATTGAAAATTTTCCATATAATATTCTAAAAAGTCTATAAGGAAGAAAAATAATTCCGTAAACTTCAATTTATTTTCTATTTCAATATATAATCATATTTATTATTACCGTCGATGTCCCAGTTTCCGTCGAATATAATTTTAATAAAAAAAATTAATTTATATCTCTTTACGTAAACCAATAATATTTCATTCGATGACAAAAATAATAAATTCTTTTATAAAAATTAATTTTTATACAAAATCCTCAAAAATTGACGGAATCTGGAACAATGACGGTACATTAAGTAACATTTGTATTTTAATTTTACCAATTAATGTTAAACATTAATATTGGAATAATTGCAAAAAAGAATTTTTTATTTCACACACATAGTATAATGAAATTGTATTAATAATTATAAAATAAAGATGAATAATAATATACAAAATATGCGGAAGGAAATTATAATATTTGGTTATTGAAATTATTTTTCGTCATTACAGTTATTACATTAGATGATAATTTTTTTTTCCTTTAAATTTCCTGCAAGTTGAATATAAATTTAGGAAAAATTTATTTTTCTTAGAAACTTTATGTTTATGTATGTAAATATAGTATTTTTATGTCAAAATGACTTTTAAATTAACAAATTTCAATATGCTATCTGTCTAATGTAGCCAAAATTGGCCAGTTATCGTAAAACTATATATTGTTTATGAATTTTTGATGTTGACAAACTGCAATATATAAACGATAGTTTTGAATCATTTCTACAATTCGATTCAACATGCCGTCTCCGGAAGAAGATTTTGTCATTTTACTCACTTTCGCTTTTAATTGTAAGTATAAAAAATTTAATAAAAAAAAATTTAATATAAAATTTAATGTTAAAAAATAAATAAAAATAAAGAAATAAATAAAATGAAAAATTATAAAAAAAATTTCCTTCAAATGCCATTAATACAGTGGAACCTCGTTAAATTGGAAATTCAAATTAACGAGGTTCTACTGTATAAAGAAAATATTTATTAAAGCCTTAGAACTGAATTTTTAATTTCAAAAAATGTAAACTTATTTCTTTTTTTTTTTACTAATTTTACTCTTTGTTTTATAGTTATTGTGAACAATCTTGGTGGCATCTTAAAAATACTTCAGGGTATTACTCCTCTTGCTCATGCCCTTAAAGCCACTCCTCTAGGAGGCGGGCTGCTTGGATAACAGTAAACAGGTAAATAATCCTAATATTCATTACAAATAATAATTGAAATCATTTTTAATCCATTTCGTCTAACATTTGCAAAAAAAAATAATTAAAAAATTTTTTAAATCAGTAGCAAAAAAGTATCAATTTCAATAATATTAATAACTAATTAAATTATTAACTATAATAATTAAGTTAATAATTTACTGAAAATTGTTTGCAGATTTTTATTGTTCTGAAGAAATGAGGAGGTCATTTACAATAATTTTACCATGACAATAATGAAAGATGAGAAAAAAACTGGATGCAATATTATAAAAAATCACCTGAACCTGATTGAACTTTTGGAATTATTGATGACTCGAATTTAGAAACTGTGGATACCATCTCTCAGTAATCAATAGTCATGACCAAACTATACTATTTAGTTATTCTTTACAACGAATAAACTGAAGATTATTATAAGTAGACCAATTATTTAATATACTGTAAACGTTCCTTCAGAACAATAAAAATATCTGTTCTTCAAGCAAAGTTGATAAATAAATAAATATAAAAAATTATACTATATTTCTCTTCACTGCAATTGCAATCCATCTCGTTTCTTTCAGAAAAATCTTCAGTTGTTTTAGAAAAACAATTTCAGTTAATATTTTAAATATAAAGAGTGTTAAAAAATAATGGAAACAGTTAAATATTTAAAAATTTTAAGAGTTTTGAAATAATTAATAAATGGTAATAAGTATTAAAACATTATATCGTTTCCATATTTTTTTAATACCTGCGGTAATATTGGAATGGAATAAACTAATATTAATTATTTAGATGTTTCTTTATCTAATTAATTTAGATCAATTTTAGTTAGTATTTTATAATAAAAATTACCAATTATTTTATTTTTTAATTTTTTAATTTTGTATATTTTCAAATATTTCATCATATTTCATAAAATAACATTATTTAAAAAATTTTTCGTTTTATGGTAATAAAATAAAATATAATTACATTCCATTACAGAAGTAATAATTTTTAATAGAGAATATTTTTGATCAATCAAGTAAGTATATTTTTTGGCTTTTATTTTTATTAAAATTTTTCAACGTCTAGTGAAATGACATCTCATGAGAAATGTAGATTTCATTTGACTGAAATTCGTATTTATTAATATATATAGCACAGTATGATGAAGTGCTTTTTAAAGTAGCAAATTAAAATTTACAATTTGATTTATGTAATATAGAGAATGCTCAAATATTTTAATTTCCATAAAATATCTATGTGACTTTTTAAAAATCGAAAAGATAATATAAATGAAAGACAGACAAATTTTTTCCTATTATTTGCCAATATGTCGTCTGCCTTTGTATTGCTCATTTTTATAATCACCGTCGTATTAAAATGTACGTAAAATAATTTAAAAAATAAGTCATTTTCTTCAATTTAAATTTTCAATTTCAATTTAAACCTATAAATTTAATAAATAAAAATCAGGAATTAAATTGAATTGTGAATTTCGAAAAGGGCTCAACTAAAAAAGCATAAGTGTCATTTTCGCATAACAAACGGCAGTAAAAATGACTCTTATGATTTTTAGACTTGAGCCCTTTTCAAAATTCACGATTAAATTATTTACTATTTAATTTCAGCTATTAATAATAAACGATTCTTTCAGAAAAATGAAAAATTTTCCTAACAATTTTTTTTTTTTACTATTATTATAGTTATTTTAGATCATATTGATGAAATAATTAGACTTCTTCAAAATATCGCCCCTATCGTTCGTTCATTACGAAGTGGTAATATTGGTCAAATTCTCGGTACTCAAAATGGGTAGAAGGTAAATTTTATAATTACTTTTATTCTATTTACATTAAAAAAAAATTTTTATTAGTTTCATTATTTGAAGATAGAATTATAGAAAATTGGAATTAATAATATTATATTTCTTCACAGATCGAATTTCTCTCCAAGGAATAAAAATGGTTATTGATAAAAATTCTTATCATGACAAACTAGTAATATATTTATAGTAAAAGGATGATTTTAAATTTTAAAATGGAATGTATCAGATCAATCTTTTGGAATTCATTTATAATAAAACAAGTTATAAAAATCTCTTTGCAAATTTTTTATAACCTGCACCATTCTTCTCCCAACTGAATAACTCAATTATGTTATAATATAACGATAAGAATTTTATTCTCATTAAACATTTTTGTATTCGATTTTATTAATGTCATCTATTTTCAAAGAAAAATTACTTTTTATTCCTATATTTGTAATCTATGTCATAATTTGTAAACATATCACTGGAATAGTTAACAATTTTTTTAAAACATCGAACTTTCCGTTGTTCCATTGAATATCTTAAATTTCCACTTTTTCACAAAAAAATAATAATAAGAATAATAAAAATAAGAATAAGAATAAAATAGTAATAGTGAAATAAATAATGTAACTTACATTATTTTAAATTATCTTGACTGATAATAAAGAATTTTTATCATAAATAAACATTAAATAAAAATTTAATCGTTCGTTCATTTTAGGAAATTATTTCCAAAATGTCAAATTTTTCGTAAATGAATATGAATCTTGAATTGACATGAAACAAGCAAATGTTTTTAGAAAAAAAGAAATGAAATTTCACATTTTTCCTTTTTCTCTTTTGAAAAACACGAAAAAGTAAAGGAATAATTGGAAAAAACAAAAACGTAATCTACTTTTGAATTCAGATGACTTAGTTTTTTTTTCGTAATATATGTTATCGATAATATGCAAAAAAAAAAAATTGCAGGTACTCAACATTCACAAATTATTGATAATGAATTTACTGAGCATGAGGAGTAGGAATATAAAAGGTGAAGAGTCAGTTCTGATCAATTGAAAGACATGATAATAATGGCTCTCCTAAATCTTATCTTATTTCTTCTCATTACTATATTAAAAAGTAAATATATCAAAAAGTAATTTTTAATTTTTCGATTAAATAATACGAATTTTTTTTCGATTTTTCTGTTATTCTAGATATACCAGGAATAATGGAACCGCTCACTCAATTGCTTCAAAGTCTTTTGCCAGTGCTTCAAGGTTTACAGAATTATTTAGAGAACTTTGGTATAAATTTGAATAGAACTTCATCCAGTACCACAACTGCAGCACCTAGTTTAAATTTACCACGTTTACCTAATTTACCTAGTTTAAATTTGCCTCGCGTTACTGGATAAAACATGCGATCAGGTATTTAAAAAGAAAAAATGTTTAAATTCAATTTTGTTTTTATAATTCAAAAAGTGTAAATTATATTTTGACACTCAAATCAAAATAGACGATTGAAATAAAAAAAAATTGAAAATATGTATACGAATTTTTTCATGTTGCCTTCATACTACTTTTTTGGTGATTGATAATTTGTAAACGACTTTTAGGTTCCTATTTTTCGACCACTAATGAAAACTGACAAACCACAAGCGAATGGAAAAATTTTTTGGAAACTGTGAATTTAAAAACAATTGAGATCCAATTTTGTTCATCAGAAAAATATCAAGAAGTTGAATATTTTAAAAATTGAAATAAATATTTAAAAATGTGACACAATTTTCTATAAAGAGTGAAGATATTTTAAATTTGTATAGTCAATTTAAAATTCATATGTTGACAGTATTCGTATCATACATTAAAAATAATATATGAAATATAATATATGAAATCTAATATATAAAATATAATATATTAAATATTATATGTTTATTATACTGAATATTGATATAACATTAAAATTAAAATCCGACTAAAGAATAAAATGTAAAAAGAAATAAAATTCATGAAATTAAATACCAAACATTGAGTTCATTAATTTACTGCATAGCCGTTAATTTAAATATAGTATTTTTTCTATATCAGATAAATTAGAATTAGATGAGACAGAGGATTTTAAATCCTGCTAATACATGAAAGCCACTTTTGGAGTTCAACTGAGCGAATAAAGAATGACGTATATCGAAAAAGGGAATTTTCACAAGGAAATTTTTATTTGTAATTTTATTTGAAAATAATTCGGAAAATATCTATTTTAAAATTTTCATCTAAACAATTTTTTTGGCCATTTACGTCGCTCATTGTATATCAAATTATCTGAAGCATCTACAATTGACAGTGCATCTCTCTGTTATAGGGATTTCACAGAGGACGATAAGTTCAACGAGGTATAAATATATTTCAAATATCAAAATCTATTCAATGATTCTTGCGATCGTCATAGCAATCATTATGATTGTCATATTATCAGATCGACATTTTTGGATTTAAAAACTTTCAGATAAAAAGGAAGTGTAAATAATCATTTTTTTTTAAATATATTGGCCTAACGCTCTCGACAAGAGTCCCCGAGAAATACTTTTTTTTTTTTTAATATTCATGTTTTCAAAAATATTGTAATTTTCAGAAACGTGTATAATTTACCCCGGAAATAGTAAAAAAAATTACCAGAAATTCGAGACAGTTTTTACATTGCAAATAGATTTTGTACTTTATATTTTATTTCCGTGTAACATAAATAAATTTTTTAATATTATTTATGATTGTATATTTGAAATATTCTTGGTTAATAAATTCCGTAGTGACTCAAAAAATTTTCATGATAAAAATTTAGTAGATTCGTCAGTTTATATGCAGAATTTGACGTTTATATTTAAAATTCTAATTAGATGGTATAAATTCTCCAAATTATAACTATCAGTTTTATGAAAAACAAATTTTCAGAATTTACATGTCTTTCAGCTTATGTTGGAGTATCATCACAAGTAGAGCACAATAGGAAGGTTGTAGATCTAAATTTTACCCTATTAGGAAATTAAATTCTAAAATGCTGTTACTAAAATTCCTACTGTCTCAAACATCTCTTCCTTGTACTATATTTACCTTCACGACATTGTCCCTACTATTCGGAATATCACAGGATAATAGTTTTCAACAGGTAAATAAATTTTCATTTTTTTTAGCACCTAAGAAAAAATTTCAAGAACCAATAAATTTTTTTTTTTACAGATTCTTAAAAAAGAACCGAAAGAGTATGATTTCATTATAGTCGGGGCTGGTTCTGCAGGAAGTGTGATTGCAAATCGTCTCACAGAGAACGCGAATTGGAATGTAAATATAATAAACAGTTTATGTACTTGTGTAGGTATTTATTAAAAAATTAAAAAAAAAATCATTATAGGTTCTCTTATTGGAAGCAGGAAAAGAGGAACCACTACTAACGGCAGTACCAGCATTTACAGAATTATTCACCGCTTCACCTTATGATTGGAAGTATCAAACTCGTTTTGAACAGACTTCATGCAATCTAAGAGGATTTGTCACAATAAGGGGTGGAAAAGTAATCGTCCGTTAATTAATATCAACGTACTATTCAAATCAAAATTAAAAATCCATAACTTTTTTTTCAAGGTAATGGGAGGAACAAGTTCGATAAATTATATGCTGTACATTAGAGGAAATCGAGACGATTATAATAATTGGGAACGAATGGGAAATACCGGCTGGAGTTATGATGATGTTTTACCGTACTTTAAAAAATCAGAAGACAATCGAGATCAGGACGTAAGTTATTTAAATGAACAAAAATTTACCAATTACCAGTTAACAATTTTACAACAATTTTTACAATCATCTTCCAGATTTTACAAACAAGTGCAAATTACCATGGAACCGGAGGTTATTTAACAGTCGAACGTTTTCAACACCTAGATCCAAAAACAAACACTATCTTTCAAGGTATGCAAGAATTGGGAATAAGATCAACTGACGTTAATGGTGAAAATCAGATGGGATCAATGATTGCACAAACAACAACAAGAAATGGATCACGAATGAGTACCAATAGAGCCTTCATCAGACCATTCAGACAAAGAAATAATCTCTTCATTAAAAATCAAGTATACGTGACAAAAATTTTAATCGATCCCATTACAAAAACTGCATTTGGTGTCAAATACACATCGACAATAACAGGTGACACTAAAATAGTGTTGGCAAAAAAGGAAGTCATTCTCTCTGGCGGTTCCATTGAATCGCCAAAATTGCTAATGCTCTCTGGAATTGGACCCATTAAAGAACTCTTTTTTCACAGTATTCCCTTAGTGGAAAATTTACCCGTAGGTATGAATCTACATGATCACATGGGTTCTCTTGGATTAATTGGAAGTACAGGAGAAAGTGGTTTACCTTTTCCCACTTGTGAACGAAATATGAAGGATTTAAATGATTTTTTCAATGAACAAAGAGGACCATTAGCTTCGATAGGCCCAATATCAGCGACGGGTTTCTTTCAAACAAAATTCGAAACAAGAGAAGGCATTCCTGATATGCAAATATTTACCGGTGGTTTTAGTCCCATTTTACCGCATTACAACGTGTTTGGAATAGTTCCGGCAATTTTAGCGCCAAAAACAAGAGGTTTCGTTAAACTTAATAGATTGAATCCCATATGGGGGAATCCGGAAATTAATCACAAATGTATGTTGGATGCTGATGTCGATAGTTTGAGAGAAGCAACGTACATGGCCATGAGGATATTCAATACGACAGTATTTAGGGAAAATAATTTCACACTTATAAGAAAAACCATACCGGGTTGTCATATGTTCCAGTATAATACTGATGATTATTGGAATTGTGTGATTCGAAAATTTACTTTCGTGGTAAATGATCAGGTGGGAACGTGTAAAATGGGTCCACGAGAAGACGCTGAAGCAGTTGTTGATCCACGATTGCGTGTTCATGGGATTAAACATTTGAGAGTCGCTGATGCTTCAATTATACCTGTAATCCCCAGAGGAAGTACCTACGCTCCGGTTATAATGATCGGCGAAAAGGCCAGTGATATGATAAAAGAAGATTGGAATAACATGTAATTATACCTACATGTGTTATTAAAATTTATTCAAAAGTTATCAAAAGGTTATTAAAAAGTTAATAAAAATGTTAATAAAACTGTTAATAAAACTGTTAATAAAAATGTAAATAAAAAAGTAAATAAGAAAGTAAATGAAAAAGTAAATAAAAAAGTTATTAGATACTAAAATTTACCAAAATTTACAAGTTTTGATGACTTCGAATTATTTCAAAACCTTTCTGATTTTCAATTTTACTAAATTATTCAAATTTCAGTATTCTCTAAATATAAATTAGTAAACAGTCGTCCAGTATAGAATTTCATATCAGTAATGAAATTGCAACACTAGCATTTGGACGTGTTTTTATTAGATCTAATTATTTATCGTTCCTTTTTTGAGATTTTTCGCATGATAAAAATAAAAATACAATCAATTACATCAGTTTATTTTGGAAATTCGCTAAACGTAAAAGAAAATTCACGGTTTAGCTTCATCTGAACATGCTGGGAATTCTGACAACTGTAGTTTCAAAATTATCTGCGTCACCTGTTCTTTGTACTATTTCGTACCTATCAACATTGGCACTTTTATTCCGAATATCACAAGATAATGCATATAATCATCACAATCAGGTACCATTTCTCATTGTTCCAGATTATACAGTATAATAATTTATTAAGATAAACAAACATATTAACAAGATATTAAAACATTAGCACATTATTATTATTATTATTAAATTATTAAACACATTTTATTTATCGCAGCAAATAAAACATGAGAACAATGAGTTTGATTTTATTGTAATTGGAGCAGGATCTGCTGGATGTGTGATTGCAAATCGTCTAACAGAGAACAGCAAATGGACCGTAAATATTAAATAACGAATCTTATTGAAAATTCCCTTCTCAAATAACAAAAGATTCGGAAATTATTACAGGTGCTTTTGTTAGAAGCTGGAAAAGAGGAACCCTTGATTGCGGATGTGCCAAGTTTTACATTGCTTACGGAAAGGACATTTTACGATTGGAATCATCACACTCAGCCAGATAATACTACATGTTTATCAGGAAGCAGATGTTCTTTTGAGCATGGAAAAGTAATGAAAAATACTATATTAAATACTACTATAAATACTATATCAATCCATGCGGTAAAGTAAAAAACGTGACAATATTTGTAGGTAATGGGAGGATCGAGCGCTATAAATTTTATGGTATACGTTAGAGGTAATCAAGAAGATTATAATAATTGGGATCAAATGGGTAACACTGGTTGGAGCTACAAAGAGGTGTTACCCTATTTCAAAAAATCCGAGAACAACCGAGATCAGGACGTACGTAAAAATTAGTTGCCCCTGAATGAAAAATTTCCCTCTTTCAAATTTTCCAACTACTTCTTCTTCAATAAATGAAGTTCTTTTTCAGATTCTTAGATTAAGTTCAGAATATCACGGAACTGGGGGTTATTTACCAGTTGAAAGAATGCGCTACGTGGACAATACATCAAAAGTTTTATTCAGTGCACTTCAAGAGCTCGGTTGGAATTCCACGGATGTAAATGGGAAAAATCAGCAAGGATCAATGATTTTGCAAACGACAACAAGAAACGGAAAACGCATGAGCAGCAATGCAGCATTCATCAGACCGATTCGACAAATGAGAAAGAATTTATTCATCAAAAATCAAGTTTACGTGACGAAAATTTTAATCGATCAGGAAACGAAAAGAGCATTTGGGGTAAAATACACCTCATCAGTTACAAATCATTCAAGACGAGTGTTTGCTAGAAAAGAAGTAATTGTCTCAGCCGGTACCATTGAATCTCCAAAATTACTAATGCTCTCGGGAATAGGACCCAAGGATGAACTTAACAAATACGATATCAACATTATCAAAAATCTATCCGTAGGTCATAACTTACAGGATCACGTCTCATGGACAAATATTATCGCCACAGTGGGAGGAAACATAACCGATAATTCTGATTGTCAACGAAAATTAAAAGATTTAGTAGAATATTCCCACAAACAGAGTGGTCCACTCTCATCTATAGGTGTTTCCTCATTGACCGCATTCTTTCAAAGTCGATATGCCGAACTACCAAATATTCCAGATATACAAGTATTGTTCATGCCATTGAGTCCAATAACAGCTTATTATAATGAATTCACACTAATGCCATATTACCTCGAACCAAAAAGTCGAGGATTTGTTAAGCTCAATCACACTAATCCAATTTGGGGCACACCGGAGATAATTCCAAGATATTTTTCAGAAGAAGAAGACATGAAACGAACGATTGACGGATTTCGAAATGTCATTCGTTTGTTTAATACAACTGCTTTTAAAAATAATAACATTCGATTAAAGGAAATTTCCCATCCACCTTGCAGTCATTTTGAATTTAATACTGACGCATATTGGAATTGTTCTGCTAGACAATATACAAATGCGGAATATCATGCAATTGGAACCTGTAAAATGGGTCCAGAACAAGATACGGAAGCTGTGGTTGATTCGAGATTAAGGGTGCATGGAATTAAAGGTCTCAGAGTAATTGATGCATCAATTATGCCAATAATTACTCATGGAAACACAAATGCACCAACAATTATGATTGCTGAAAAAGGGAGTGATATGATAAAACAAGATTGGCTATGATATTCAACTTAGTCTAATTATTATTCAACAGTGATTGTCTAGTTAATTACTGATAGTTTAGTTAATTTATAGTTAATAAAAATCCTGTACTCAAAAAAGTATCTTAAAATTTCAAAATTTTATAAAAAAAATTTCTGATCACTGAAATAGGATAACAATAATTACGTGATGATAAAATACATAAATATTAAAAAGTCGCACTATCTGTTTTCTTTTAAAATTAAAATATGAATATTCCCCAAGATATGCTAAATAGATTAATGAATATTCATGAATATTTAATTCACAATAGTCGCATATTTTGCATTCATCGAGAAATGATTGCCTCCGTCAGCAAGTGAAAATGCATTTAAACATTTAAACTATTTAAACTATTTAAGTTTCTATAATTAGAGCGAAAAATAGAGGTAAATTATTATACCACGTGTTTTCAATTTTTGTACTTTGTACCCGAAATTATTAAAATAAATAATGTTATCAATTATCATAACTGAATTGTAAAGAAAGTATCTTTACTCTAATTTACCACGCCTACAATGTCGTTGATTCAAAATTTTCTTGAAACTCCTTTAACATGTTCCGTATTTTACGTAGCATTAGTTTCTCTTTTACTTGGATTTTCGAAAGATCAACAATTTAACGAGGTGAATATATTTCAGAATATATTTCTGAAATTTCTTTTATCAAAAATCTGAATTTATTGTGGTTTTTTTTTCTTCTTAAAGAATAGAAAATCCGATCAAGAGGAATATGATTTTATTATTGTTGGTGGTGGTTCTGCTGGTTGCGTATTGGCGAATCGTTTATCAGAAAGACGTGAATGGAACGTAAGAAGTTTTCTATTGGTTTTTTTCCCACAAGGAAAAAGAAAAGAAAAAAATTGATTCTTTATGCATTAGGTACTTTTACTGGAAGCAGGAAGAGAAGAACCTGTATTAGCCGAAGTTCCTGGTTTTGCATTCACTCTTCGACAGACAGATATTGATTGGAATTATCGAACACAGCCGACAAAGTTTGCATGTATTAGAACCAAAGGATGTTTATGGCCACGTGGACGTGTATTGTTTATGTTTTTCATTCATTTGTTATTTATCAGATCAATCTATTTTCAAATGTTAACAAAAAAAAACTAATTCATAGGTAATGGGCGGCTCTAGTACAATTAATTATATGCTATACGTTAGAGGAAATCGTGATGACTATGATTCCTGGGCAAGAATGGGAAATTCCGGTTGGAGTTATGACGATGTTTTACCCTATTTTAAAAGATCGGAAGATAACAAAGATCCTGACGTAAGAAATATAATTTATCAAGAACATTAAACACATGATAATTAGTGATGAAAACTATTTTTTTTTTTTGGAACAAAATTTACAGATTTTGGAACAAAGTCCAAATTATCACAGTAGTGGAGGATATCTACAGGTTCAAAGATTTAATTACAAAGATCAACCTACGAAAATTGTATTCAAAGCATTCCTGGAGCTTGGATTTAATGAGACAGACATCAATGGAGAACATCAAATAGGCGTCGCGCATTTGCAAGCAACATCAATTAATGGATCTCGTGTCAGTACAAACAGAGCATTCATCCGACCAATTAGAGAAAGTAGAACAAACTTATTTGTTAAGAGTGAATCATACGTAACGCGAGTTTTAATAGATCCGGGCTCAAGAAGAGCTACAGGTGTTGAATATACACATATACCAACAGGAAGAAGTGTAACAGTCTATGCAAGAAAGGAAGTCATTGTATCTTCAGGCGTTGTGAATTCTCCAAAATTACTTATGCTTTCTGGTGTTGGTCCCAGGGATGAACTCGAAAAACACGGTATTCCTGTTATTCGAGATTTACCAGTTGGCAACAATTTGCATGATCATGTCTCCTTTCAAGGACTGTTTGTCCAAGTTAATCCAGATATCGCCAATAATCCAATGTGTGAAAAAAGAGTCAATGATTTGAATTATTATTTTACAACTCGTGATGGACCACTATCATCAACAAGTATCACGTCCGTTTCCGCATTTGTTCGCACCAAATACGAAAAACGTCGTGAAATACCGGACATACAATTTCAATTTGGCAATTTTGGAGTGTCGCCCTACTATGATATATTCGCAATTCTACCTGTTCTTTTACAACCAAAAAGTAAAGGATTTGTGAGATTAAATTTCACCGATTTAATATGGGGCGATCCCATAATTCAACCGAATTATTTCGCCGAGGACATCGATGTGAAGCGGATGGTCGAAGGGATTCGAATTGGTCTCGAACTATTTCGTACGACAGCTTTTACGCAAAATCAGTTTCAATTGGTGATTAAGGCCATGCCACCTTGCGATAAAATTGAGTACAATACTGATGAGTATTGGATTTGTATTATTAGACAGTATACGGATACATTTTATCATCCAGTGGGCACTTGCAAAATGGGACCATCCGATGATCCAGATGCCGTTGTTGATGCAAATTTAAGGGTCTATGGAATTCAAGGTTTACGAGTTATTGACGCATCTATTATGCCAATTGTTCCAAGGGGAAATACCAATGCACCAACAATTATGGTTGCCGAGAAAGCGAGTGACATGATAAAAAAGGACTGGGTACAAACAGGATGGTGGAGTTCGATTCAAAAATAAGAATTCGTATTTCGTCTAATCTGTATAAAAATCTAATAAAAAGACACGTGAAGACTGTAAAAATCGCTTAATTATATTTATTGTCCCCTTGTTATTGAAATAAATCAATAAAAAATAAACCAAAACCTATTAAGTGTTGTTTGACCTTTTCATAAAAATAGTCAACACTGTCATGATAAATTAAATTTACTCAGTTTTTTTATTATTAAATTTTTCCATATCAATAATTAACAAAAAGTATGCTAAAGATTTACAATTAACGAACAAGAATATTTTTTCAAAATTGAATCCCAAAATTGTATTTTACTTTAAATTTTATTATATTAAAGCAGCAAATAAAAAAATATCGGATTATTTCTTTAAACATTACTTTTAAAAGTTAATTATAAGTATGGAAAAATATGTCATTTATGAAAAAACTTGTTTAAAAGTAGATTGAGTGATAAAAGTATACTAATACTCGACACTAAAACCAGGAAGTTTACAATGTCTATAATAAAAGTCAAGTGGTCAGTAATGACACGTGTTGTAAATTATGTTTTAATGATGCAAGCAACATTAAATTGTTCATACTAAGTTACGATATTTAGTGGCAATTTTGTTAAATTGGGAAAAATAAGTTTCAATAATTAAGGGAAAATGTTCTTTCAACAATTTTTATCATGTGGCTGGTCATGTGCTTGTTTATACGCATCTATAATTTCCTTTCTTTTAGAGGAGCCCGCCATTGATAATTTCAATCCGGTAAATAATAAATAATAAATATTATTCGATACAATAATCCAGGTATCAAAATTATACATGTTCCAGATAAAAAATATCTAACGGAAAATTGTACTTTAAAAGCTAATTATTTCATATAAGTAGAATAAATTAAACATAGTTTTTTAAAGAAAACAAAATTTAATTTAAAAATCATGCAAATTTAATGATCCAAAATACAAAATTAATTCACTACTTGGAGTACTTAAAATAATTTCATTTTATTTAAGATTTCTCAACAAGAACCTGAACACTACGACTTTATTATAATTGGCGCTGGAACTGCAGGTTGTACTGTGGCGAATCGACTTTCAGAGATAGAAAAGTGGAAAGTAAATAGAAAATTTATCCAAAATTATATTTTCAAATCGTAAACTAAACATTACTGTAACAACTTTTTATAATATTAAAATTTTTATTAGTCGAAACAGTCGTTATAGGTAAAATTTAGTAATATGAAAATTTTAAATTCAGAGTTCGAACAATATTTTTTTTTTAAATAATAGATACTTTTACTGGAAGCTGGTGATGATGAACCCCAAGCTAGCAATGTTCCTGGTTTTAGTCAATTAATGCAGGAATCACATTTAAATTGGAATTACAAAACGCAACCACAAAAAAATGCTTGTTTGGAAAATAATGGTTGTAATTGGCCGAGTGGTAAAGTAAGTGACATTTTTCAATAACTATTAAATCGTATTAGCACACTTTCCAGTATTAAAAAATACTGTTCTTCTAAAGAAGTAATATTGAAACTTTCTTATTTTTTTAAATGAAAGCTGGATGTATTAGATTAATTTTTTGTACGATAAACTTTTAATTAATGTGAAAATGAACAAGTTAGACAATAAAGAGCGCGAAAAGTAGGTCATTATGTCCCGGTTTTCCCCTAATTGATTGAAAACTTTTGCAAAAAAAAAAAAACTTACACTAGGTCATGGGCGGTTCAAGTTCAATTAATTACATGATGTATGTGAGAGGGAATCGAGAAGATTATGACTCTTGGGAAAGAATGGGAAATCCAGGTTGGAGTTTTAAGAACGTATTGAATTATTTTACAAAATCAGAAGACAATAGAGATCAAGAGGTATAACACTCTACAATCATAATAATGTGGAAAAAGAAGGCCAAATAAAATAAGAATTAAATTTTTTTTTCAGATATTGGAAAAAAATCCCCAATATCACAAAACTGGTGGTTATCAGACAGTACAAAAATTTCCATATTTAGATCCCAATGCAAAGATTATACTTGAAGCACTTGAGGAGCTCGGATATAAACAAACAGACATAAATGGTGAAACTCAATTAGGTTCTATGATTATTCAAGCAACATCAGCTAATGGATCCCGGCAAAGTGCAAATGGAGCATTTATTCAACCCATCAAACACAAAAGGTCAAATTTATTCATAAAAAAGAAAGTTCTTGTGAACAATAGTATATTACATTATAAGGGCAGAAAGTTCGAAATTCCTGCATCGCGTGAAATGATGCCCGAGGCGAAGCCGAGGGCAACATCGCGA
>JUFY01027853.1:12132-61930 GCA_001855655.1 Leptopilina clavipes | reverse complement strand
TGAGAGGTTCCTGGTTCTCTTCAGTGCAAGTTGGAACCTACTGACATACGTGCACCTACTCTCCTTCAGGCCACACACAATAATAGTATGCCTCCCAATAATCCTTTTCACAAAATGTCCAAAAGAATACCAGTCAGATATAATAAAATCACCAAGGTACAGTTCAAATCTAATCTACCAAAAGTGGATTCTTTATTACCAAAAGTGAGAATCAAGGAGAAAATTTAAAACGAGGATTAAAAAGAAACTGTAGTGACAATTAGTAACATTGTAATTTCAGTATTCTTTCGAAATTATAAATTCAAATCACAATTTCAATTTTTCTTTTCTTTAATTTAAAATTCGGAAAATAGTACAATATTTTACGTCTCCTGAAATATTTTTAATAAAATACTTGACTCAATTGATGAGTAATAAAGTTTGTTGTTGATTAGTGTATTATATTCTCCCTTTCAGGCTCGCTTTCAACAAAAACAACTGCAGGAGAAGGAGCAGAAATTGCTGCAGCTTTATGATCAACAACAACAAAGAGCTCATCAAGTTGCACAGAGAGGAAGCGCTGGTTCCAATACTTCGAATCAGGGCACCAACATGAATCATCAAACTGTCACCAAAACAACCGCCACAACACGTACAACCTCCACATCTCAAGGTGGCAAGGTACCATTTATTCTAAACTTTATAATAGCACCAAAAGAGATTTATCATTCATTTTATTTTCAACTTTCCTTTTACGCTTTTCTTTTACGCTTTTCTTCTTCAGCGAGATAAAATATTTTCTATTGATAATTTGAGTCTTGACAATGATTAAATACTGATTTTAAATTCAGGTGAGGCAAATGTTTGACGAACGTCGGCAGACAACAGTCAAAGGAATCGACCGTAGTTACCCTCTGGAGCCCCTCGACAACAAATCGAAAAAACAAACAACTAATGGTTTGACACCGGGGAAAAATCGAAATTTTTCCAAACACACAGTCACGACTGTTAAAAGAACAGCTCGCGCTGATGTCAACAGCAATGTCAATGATGGAAAACCCGTTGTCTCCTATCACGAGGAATTCAATCATGAAAATTTTGGCGACAACATTCACGACGATGAATTCATTAACGAGAACGATGTCTCACGCTATCTCAACGGAAATCAACAAAGTCGACACGAAGTTTGTACTTGAAAAAATAATTCTCAATTTATTTTATTAATTAAAGATGAAGAATTTTTTTAATTTTTCTTTACATTTGCCCTAACACTGTGCAAAATAAAATTATAAAATTAATTTTTTTCGATTTTTCTATATTTTAAAAAAGTAAAAAATATTTTCTTTTCTGATTTTCAGCTATTCGACGACGAGGATAGGAATCAGATGGGAAAAATTCACACTCTAGATTTTGATAAACATTTTCATCCTCGTGTTAATGATCTCGAAAGCGAACAATTTCCAGAAGATTTAATGATGGAAATGCCAGATAAAGTGGGGAAAAAACCACTCACAAAAAAATTATCTCAAGCTGAACTTAGGCTGGAACGATTCAAAAATTCCTCGTCGAAAAAAAATATTACTTCCAAATCGATTACGAAAAAACGTTCTGATACCCATTTATCGACAGAAACAACTAACAGGTAAAAATATATTATTGTTTTTAAAAATAAAAAACTAACATTTTGTCTTGAATAATATTTACTTTAACATTTTTTATATTTGCAATAATTTTTTTTTCTGTCTCCATTTTATCAAATTATTAATTATTAAATTATTAAATTATTAATTTATTCCAACAAGAATAAATCATTAATTTTTGTTTTTCTTTTTTTTTAATGTAGAAATATAAATATTAACCAACTGTAACTAATTTCCAATTAACTGTTACTAATATTTTACAATTTTTTTTTAATAAATTATTTCAAATTATTTTTAATTTATCAAGTTTTGAAAATTTCAATTTCAATTTCAAAGAATTTAAAAAATTGTTCAAGATTTGAGAATTTAGAAAAAAAAATTCTTAATCCACGTTGAATTTTGAAAAACTTCTCAAAATTAGAAATATGAAGCATAAAATTTTTTTTGAAAATTTATCATTTACGGTATTTTTCTTTTAAAAAAATTTTTATTTTTGAAATATTAAATTAAGTGCAAATGTAAAATTTCTGTAAATTCATTGAACAAGATGAAATTTCATATTCCATGAAGAAATAAACCAATAATTCTAATTTTCCTAATAAATAAAATAATAATCATCTCTTAGCAATAGTTGAAAAAACCTCTCATCCCTATAATCGAGACAGAACTCGATCTTATTCAATCCGAAGGCTAGAAATGGAACTCTGGTTTTTTTGGTGTTAAAACGCTCGCTGACGGCCTAATCTCCAAGGAATCATCTCAAAAAAATCTCTAATCCATGCGGTGCTTTACTGGGAAGCAAAATAATTCTAACGAAGCCAAGCAAAAGATCCCAAAATGCCATTAAAAAAACAAAAAAAAAATCCACAAACAAAATTGCCAAATGCAAATAACAATTTTTCCTGGATTTGTTGGGAAACTAAACAAAAAATAATTTTAAAAAAGGATAAGTAAAAAAAAAAAAATATAAAAAATAAAAAAATAAAAATAAAAAAGTAGATAAATAAAAAAAAGTAAATCGAAAATTTAAAACAGAATTTTTTTCTACCCGCAAAAATTTTAAATTTTGAAATTAATTCCCCAGAGACTTGCCATCGACCAAGAGCAGAAAACGAGATCGAAAATTATCGCAAAATAAAGCTAGAAAAAAATCAAATTCAAGTCAACAAAAAATTTCACAAACGGAAATTTGTCACGATAATTGGAATTCAGAATCTGAGGGATTTTGTCAAATTTTTCGCGAATCATTTTTTTCAAATCAAAACGAAAATTCCAGTCAACTAAAATCAACTTATTTAATTCGAGAAGTGATTCAGAAAAATAATCGAAAACAAAATTTTCACCAAATTGTGAACGTAGACGATGATGAAGGTTTAAAAATTGAAGAAATTGAAAATATTTCCGAAAATTCGTCTGAAATTCCAATTAATGAAAAGGAAACAATAATAAAAAAATTTGAAAATGAAAAAAATTCACTTGAAAATGAAAAAAATTCACATGAAGATGAAAAAAACGATAAAAGAATATTTGAAGAAAATTCAAAATTTTTAGCCACAAAACAAAAAATATCTTTTGATAATCAAAACGAAAATACAAAATTCATGACGCAAGAAGAAACGATGTCTATAAATAAAAGTGACAAATTTCAAGAAAATGCCAAATTGGAAGACTTGCCCGAAAAATTTGAATTACCGGAAATAAATATTTCCGATGAAAATCAAGAAAGTGGGGAAAATTCAAATTTTTTAGAAATTGAAAAAGAAGCTAATGAATATTCAAAACTTGATGCAAATCTAAAATTAGAGGAAACTCAAAAATTCGTGTCCCAAAAACGTAAAACATCCTTCAAGGAAACTCGAAAAGATGAAAATTCAAAATTTCAAGAAACGCAAATTCTGAATTCCCCAAAACGAAAAATATCCACAAATCAAAAACCAAAATTCGAAGAAACTCAAAATCAGAATTCTCCAAAACGAAAAATATCCACAAATCAAAAACCAAAATTCGAAGAAACTCAAAATCAGAATTTACCAAAACGAAAAATGTCCACAAATCAAAAACCAAAATTCGAAGAAACTCCAAAGAAATTCGACAATCAAAAACGAAAAATTTCGATAAAATTCGAAAGAAACGATAAGGAATTAGAAAAAATTGATGACAACATTTTTCTCGATGAAAATTATTGTTTTCGTAATCGTGGACGACGAAAAATTAAGGATTCAATTCGCGAAAAACTCGCCATTGATCTTCGTGACGCAATTCGTAATAAATTCACTCTCCCAGTGAAAAAACCCACGAAAAAAAAGAGTCGCGACGAATCCCGAAATTTACAATCGAATGAAATTACAATTGATGCGAAATTAACAACAGAAGATGAAAACACATCGGAAACATTGAGTCGTGGTTCATCGCCGGAAAAAATATTCGAACGTCCCTCCGAATATCAGGAAATTTTAATCGAGGATCAAACAATTGATCCTGAACGAAAAATCACTCCCAGTCCAGAAATAAAATTTAATTCGCCAAGTCCGGAAATAAAGGTGAAAAATCGACGAAGATCTGTCGAAAATTCTGAAACAATTAGCTCAGCCGCTAAACGAAGACCGAGTCTTGAAAATCGAAAATTAAGCATTGAAAAAAATGCCCAAAATCCAAAAATTTTCAATCCCACTGAAAATTTTAACTTGACAAAGAATTTAGGAATTCTAAATTCAGGACAAATTTTCAATCTAGCAGAAAATTTGAACGAAACTTTCAATACCAACGAATTGAATGATAAATCAAACAAAACGGAATTAAAAATTAATTTAGAATTAAAAAAACCATTAAAATCTACGGAATTAGTAAAACAAATTACGACAAAAAATGAAATAACAAAAGTTAATAATCTCCAGGATGAAAATGACGAATTTTCCGGGCAAAATCCGGGACATAGGATAGTGAAAAAACAGGAGGCGATTTTACATGTTTCCGAAGAAATCGAAGCAAACAAGAATTTAGAAATGGAGGAAAAAATGATACAAGTTGAGAAGAAGCGAAAAGAAATTGAGGAGAAAATAATGGAAATCGAAGAAAAAGAACGAGAAGTTGAGGAAAAGCAACGCGAATTTGAAATTCGAAAAACAGAAGTCGAATCCAAAATGAGGGCAATTGAAAATCAACTTTTTCGAATTGAACGCGAAAATTCGAAAATTGAAACAAAAAAAAATTGTTTTGACGAAAAAAAAGATTCTCGAGTTGCCGGCAAACGAAAAAATTGGGACACTGTCGAAAAATTGGCAAATAGAAAAAAATCCACAACTGGCGAAAAATTGGAAAATTCTCCCAAATCACGGAACAAAAAAATCATAGAAACCAAAGATGAAGTCGATAAAAGTGGAAAAAAATACAAAGTCGTCAGAGAAACAAAAATCGCAAATTGTCGAAGAAAATCGAAAATTGAAGAAAATAGGTCGTCGGAACTGGAAAAAATTCCGAACATTTCGAATTCGGATCGAAATGACAAAAACGAGAAGGAAGTAACTAATGCAAAAGAACTGAAAAGAACCGATTCGGTCGAATCAGCTCTACGACGATTCGATTCAATCGAAAACGATCAGGAATTAAATACAAGCAAAGAATCCGTAATGAATAAAATTTCAAATTCTTCTTTGAAGAATCAGTCGAAAAATTTGAAAATCAGAAAGGAAAAAACGTTGAAAAATCATCAAATTGGAAAAATTAGTAAAGAAAAAAATTCCATTTCAAAAACGATAGAATTAAAAAATTGCCCCCCTCAAAAATCGCGAAAATCACGTCGTCGCGATTCCATGGATGATGATAAAAATTTCGATTACAGTCGAATATCAACAGCAAGGGATTCAATAGAATTAGCAAGAAATTTCATTCGAAACCGATCGCCGTCATGTAAGCGAAAATTATTTCAAGATTCAGATTCAGAGACGCGAAAAATTTGGAAATTATCATCAACCGAAAGACAATTATTGACGAAAAAGTCTCAGGAGAATTGTAAAAAATTGGAAGAAAATAATCAAAAGAAAATGGAAAAATTCCAATTTTCCAAAAAGGAGAATGAGAATGAGGAAAAAAGTGAAAAGTCCCAAGATTCGAAACAAGGGAATAATGAAATGGCAAATTTGGAAAATTCTCCGGAAGTAAAGAAAGAAGAAGAAGAAATATCTCTAATTGAGAAACAAGATCAACAATTTTTTTCAAATACTCAAGAGGATCATCGAGCGAAGAAAAATTGTCAAATTTCAATAATGAAGAATGAAAAGAAAATTCAGAGTTCCTTCAAAAAGTCCAAGGAGAGTCGAGTTTTTGTTTCAGGGACATTTGTAAAGAAAAGTGGAAAATATGAAAATGTAATTGTGTCTAGAAATGCAGGGAGTCCGAGTCCGGATTTCGATGAGACGAGGAAACAGTTGGAAAATTCGAAAACGAGGAGAAATTTTGGATCACCTTCGCAAAGTCCTGATAATGGTTTAAGGGTGAGACTACAATTTTTTTCTATTTTTACCGAATCTATAAATAGCATTTTTTCAGGGAGGTTCCGTGGATTTAAAAACCACGAGACGTCGAGTTGTTTATTCGCCTAAGAAAGAAAAAACGGCGGAAATGGAAGAAAACTTTGATTCATCAAAAGATGATGTCGACTCGCCGAATTTGGAAAATTCACCAATTAACATGGAATCGAAACATGAAAGTGTATCGCCTGTTAAAAAAATCAGCGAAAATTTTGTCATCGATGACGCGGAAACGAGAAAAGTATCAAAAAAACCAAATCTCAGAAATGAGGTGAGCAACAAAATTGCTTCTCAAATTAGAAAATTATACTTTCACTGATTAAGTACAAATAGTAATTAATTATTTTTTTAACTATTTTAACTATTTTTTTATACCTGAATATTTAAATTTCGCAAAAAATTTCTCTATTTTTGTATAATAGAAAATTTATTTAAAAAAAAAAAATGCAAAACATATTTTTATATTGTTATCGATTTTTTTTTCAAATTCTCGAAAATAGAAACAAATGAGTAAATTTCAATTAACCTTGATTTCAATCATGAAAGAGAAAAATGGCCTTAAATTGACAGTTACAAAACAAATATTCTTTCCCGAATTTTCCAAACATCCAATACGCAAAATTTCCAATGCATTAAATAATAGGTAATAAATATTAAATTAACTGACTCGAATTTTTTATTTTATTTTTATATATAAATATTCTAATGTATCACTTACCTGAATGTCATGAATTCGTTTGGGAATTTCATTTTTTAGAAATCAGTAACATCACAGAAAGAAAGTTCTCCAAATCCCGTGCCTCGACCATCTTCTTCGCTGTCTGCTTCCAGTGGAGGTTCATCAAAAGATAAAATGAATTCCAAGTACAAATCTTCCACATCACGAGGTTCAACTCCAAGAAGTTCTGCAAGCATCAGCAGCAAGTGAGAATTACATAATTAATAATTTTAAAAGTTGAAAAAATTATTTATTTTTAATAGCAAGTAAAATAATTAATAAAACTTTATGTATAATTTTTTTTCTACTTTAAATTGAAGAAAAACATTTCTTACTCTAAATATGATAAAAATTAATGATTTTAGTTCAATTTTGCAAATATCGTTTAATTAGGAAATTGATTAATTTAATTAAATTAAAAAATTAATTTAATTAATTAATTTAATGTGTTTTAAAATATGTTCAAGGACGGATTATGTCGATAATTTGGTGTCGTGCAAAAGTTGTAACCGTCGTTTCACCACTGACAGAATTCAACTTCATGAAAAAATTTGCGCAAAATCGGGACAAAAGAAGAGAAAGCAATTTGACGCTATGAAATTTCGTCTTCAGGGAACTGATTTAGAGCCATTTGCTAAAACTGGAGTTAAAAAACAAGAGGTAAATGTCGATTTTCTATTTTATTGTAACCACCTTCCCCCCTTTTAATTAATTATTTAATTAATTAAATAATTAATTAATTAATTAAATAATTAATTAATTAATTAATTAATTAATTAATTAATTAATTAATTAAAATTTTTTTAATGGAATAGTTAAACGTCAATTTTCTAACATTTTTTAGACTAAGCAAAAGAAAACGACAGTGAAATCAAATTGGAGAAAAACGCACGAGGATTTCATTAATACAATTAGATCGGCGAAACAGGTGCAGGCACACCTGGCGGCAGGGGGGAAATTGAGTGATTTACCACCACCACCACCAAGTGATACCAGCGATTATGTTCAATGTCCTCATTGTGGAAGGAAATTTAATGAATCAGCGGCCGAACGTCATATTCCAAAATGTGAAAATATGAGACACAATAAACCGAATCCCCGCGCTCCGCCTAGACCTAGACGATAATTTTTTTTTTCTTCTTCTATTTATTCATTTTTTAACACATATCTTGCCTTCTTGCAATTTCAAATAAGAAACATATATTTTATAGGAATTTTTTTCCAAACTTAAAAATTTTTAATTATTTTTTATATTTAACGTTTTTATTAAATAAAAATCAAATTAAATAATTTATCATTAGATTGCTTTAGCTTTTACGCTAAATAGAGAATCAGTTTTTTTTGTTTTTAATAATATAAGCCACAAAGAAATTTATTCACTTGCGGGAAAATTTGTAATTTTTAATAATATAACAATTTATATATGGAAAAAGAGAAAAAAATTCGCAAACACATAAAAATTTATTTACTTTGAAGGTAAATATTATGTATACTATTAGGAGAGAGAGAGAGAGAGGAGGAAATTCTAAAAATCGATACTGTGTATCGATTTTGCAAAAAATGAAAAGCTTTTAATAATAACTAAATGAACTACTACTAGCATATAATGTGTTTTTCTATATGCAAAAAGAATCACTTTTTGCAAATACTTTCATTTCCCAAAATTCCAAATAAAAAAATTGTGACGCGCTACAATGGGACCTAAGCGTCAAAAATTTTTAGGTTATGTTTGTTGTTTGAAGCGTTTTAAGGTGAAAAACTGAAAATAGATAAAGAAGAATCACTGTCAGTGCAAACTAATGACATTTAAGTCTTGCAATTAAAATTACATTTAAAATATTAAAATAATGTTTTAATATTAGTAAACATAATTTTTAAACTAAACATAATTTTTAATTATTTTATTTCACAATATTACACTAGTTTTGAACACTAATTTAATACTTTTGGTACGAAAGCGCCTTTCTTTTCTTGATGAGCAATTTATATAGTAAAATAAATAAATAAATAATTCCATTTAGCAATTTTTTTTTTTTTTTTGTCAAAATTTCTATTTTTTCTCGTTATTATTTCTCCCAATAGAGTCATTAGTGTTTAGTGATTTAGTGAAGAACAATTCGCTCATAAGTGGTTCAGAAAAACCGAAAGTATTTTTGGCAGTAATTTCAAACTGATATGCTTTTTTTGGTGTCAATCCTTTATATACATACACTGGAGATTTGTCTGCATCAATAAAATGTACAACAGGATATATTTCTCCTGGAAATAATTTGTATAGTTTGATAGCATATGTCACGGCACTGGGACTATTCTTTGGTTTACTCCATTGAAGTGTCGCTGTAGTTTCCGTAACATTAGACACAATAAATGGTCCTTGGGGATTATTAGGTAGTCCTGAAGAAAATTAATTTTCCAAAACATTATAGAGAAAAATATATGCAAATTAGAGGGGAAAAAAAACTAGCAGATGTTTTCAAATTGAAAATACAATAATATATTATAATAAATTTTCTAATATACCTGATGGTTTTTCAGTTGTGAATTCTTCACTCAAGAGTCTATTAAAATTTCCCTTCATTGTAAAACACACAAGTTCGATGATATATTTATGTCCTGGTAAAAGTCCATAGACTCTTCGCGTCATTAATCCTAAGCTGACTTTAATTTCCGAGTCGTGCATACTTTTCATTAATGTTTTATCATGAACGACAACAACACATCTTCTGCAGTTATTATTGTACCATTGTAGATTTACCGTTTGTTCCGTGAAATCAAGTACTTTGATTCCTTCAACAAAAGCACGTATTCTTTTATTTTTGAAATAAATCATAACTCGACCTTGCTAACGAATTATAGGTTATGTTTATATTTAGCTGAAAATATCAATGATGGTTTATATTATGATCCTCTTTCTGTATTTTCACTCCGCAAACATAAACATAACCTAAAACTTTGTGCTTCTAGTTTCTTTCTTCACATATAAGAAATAATAATAAAATTATTATTTGTTATTATTTATTATTTATAATTACATAATAACTGGGAATAATAATATTAAATTATTATTTATTATCATTTATTATTTATAATTACATAATAACTAGGAATAATGTGACGCGCTATGAAGAAAGGGACTAGATGCACAAATTTTTAGGTTATGTTTATGTTTGGAGCATGGTTTGGAGTGAAAATACAGAAAGAGGATCATAATATAAATCATTGATATTTTTTGCTAAATCTAAACATAATCCATTATTCGTTTGCAAGGTCAAAACGCGTTATTCGCAAATAAATAAAAATATTCATTTATCAAATGAAAACACTATAGAAATAATTATACCTCCATTGCTGATAGAAGCAGACGTTAAAGTTGCAGTAAAAATGAAAAATATTATAGACTTCATTTTAATAAAACTGTGACTTGTATATAATATTCAACTTTGAAGAATAATTTATATATTGAGTATAAATTGTTATCTATATATACTTAAACAGAAAAATTCAATTACGCAGCAATGAATTATTTACTTCACAGAAAATTACGTCAGAAAATGCAGCACGTGTTTAGAAAAACAAAATTTTTTTTTCAATTCATTAATAAAAAGTATAATTTTTTTCAAAAACCAATAAATAAGTTCTCAGGTTGAAAAACAATTAAGATTGTTTGAACAATAATGAAATGATATCCGTATTTACACAAATGGAACGATTCAATGGCTACGTGCAATTAGACAAGTAGGTTCATTTTTATGAATTATTAAAATATGGAAAAACTATTGTCGCATTGAATTTTTGAAAAAAAAAAATATTAAAAAATGGTAATTTTAATTATTAAATTCTACATGAAATTTCGTTTTTGTTTAATTTTGCAAAAGAATGCTAGTAAAATCATTTTTAAATTGAAAAAATTTTCAAAATTCACTGAAAACGAAGGACAATATGAAAATTATAAATTACAAAAATAAATTAATGGGACAATAATTTTTAATTATTCTAATTCGCTTATGTAATCGCACACGCACCTTTGACGTAAATATGTTCCCACTTTTTGAAAAATATACTGCTATGATGACAAATAATTCTAGAAAACTTGAAATAATAAATATATTTACTTAAAAATAAAATTTCGTAATAGTCGTCAAAATTATTATCATTGGAAAATAAAATTTGCCGATCGTCACGTAACTCGAATATAGTTTAATTTAGTATATAAAATCAGAATTTATTATCTTAAACGTTAGTTCAAAATTACTTTATTACAAGTCTTATCTTCTTTGACATTAAAATGAAGACACTAATAATTTTCATCATTTTCTCAACGTTCCTGATTGCATCTATCAATACCAATGGTAATTGTTTCTATTTTCGTATAAAATATTAACATAAATCATTTCATTATAAATTAATGTAATTTTCAATTAACTAATTTTAATTTTAAATTTCAATTAATTAAATTTTCCCTTTCTTTTTTTGTTTTTGATACAGAAATTGGCACTGATTTCTTTTTGAAAAATGTGCCTATTCTTGGAGTTGCACAGGGAACAATAAAAGTACTTGATTTCACCGATACGACAGTAAATCTAAAATGGAATAGTACCTACAGTAGAACACGTCACTATCTTATTGTGCACAACATGAATAAGGAGACCAGTAGGTTAATTAAAAAATTTGTTACAACAAAAACAAAGAAATCAAATACTGTCCAATACAGAATTACAGAACTCGAACCAGGTTGTAGATATAAATTCGAAGTCTTGTGTTTAATGGTGAACAAGGATGTATTTTACGATCTTGATTTTGATAGACTAGTTAGCAAAGAAATTCTCACTGACAATCCGAAAGGTATTGTGAAACATTTCAAAGTGAAAGAAAATTAATTTTAACCTTTTTTGCTTTTCTAATAATAGATAATATATTTTTACAGAAAAACCCTACGATCTTAAAGATTTATTAGCCTATGATGTCACTTTTAAAACAGTTACACTCCAGTGGCATAAAACTAAGAACATTGGCAAAACTCTAACTACGTATATTATTCTCTACAAGGAGATAGTAACAGGCATACAGAAAACTATATACATTTACAGTGACTCCGAATATCCACATTATAAAATCACCGGACTTAAACCGGGTGGAAAATATAATATTCGAGTCTGGGCTCTGAATAATAAGGGAAATTCCAATCAACTCTTGATCAAAAAACTCATACTTAAACATCCATTAGGTATACTTATATATACTTAATTTTCTCTCAAAAAAAAACCATTAAGAAATCCTAAACGATAAATTAATTTTCATTTTTATTTTAAGATTCTACGATTGATCGTGCCCTGAGCAAAAAATCCACAGGACAACTTCAAGTATTAAAGAGTTTGACCACTGATACTACATCTGTCAAACTCAAGTGGAACAATTCTGAGAATAGTGCAATAACAAAATATGAAATTTTTGTCGTTAATCTAAGCAACAAGAGTCATTGGTACTTTGCAACCGTCAATGTCAAATCGAAAGTTCTAACCTGTACTGTCGATAAACTGATTCTAGGAAAAAGATATAAATTCGTAATTATAGCAATTGATGGAAAAAATTCTGATCCACTTGTGAGCGAAGAAGTTATGATTAAAGAAAATAATAATAGTTAATTCCGAAGTTGGAGAATTCAAATGATGTTTTGGGAGCAGTTTGGATACTTATTTAAATTATTTATATATTAAATTATCGTTTCAAAGTTAGAATTTAGTGGATCTTACAAATTGTCATGTCGATATTTATAGTTATTTATTACCATCACTTAAGGTTAATGAGGTTAGAATGACAATTTATTTGTTTATCTTATGTTTCACCATGGCTTGACTTTGTAGAATTTTTTGTCAATTGTTGCTCTCTATATTTTATACTAAATAAAAGTTGTATCAAACAATAATCTCCTTTACTTTATGTTAAATTAACGAATTTTTATCTTCTTATCCCAAATCCCAAAATTATATATTTTGCTTATTTCACAAGAATTGGTTTTTGACTATTGAAATACCACTTCAGCTTCATTTTGTTTTAATTGTTTTATAAGAATTGGTTTTTGACTATTGAAATACCATTTCAACACCATTATGTTTTAATGATTTTATAAGAATTGGTTTTTGACTATTGAAATACCACTTCAGCTTCAATTTGTTTTAATTATTTTATAAGAATTGGTTTCTGACTATTAAAATACCACTTCGGTATAAAGAATGCCAGGCACATTTTTTTAAATGGACAATTGCATGATGCGCAGGGTGGTAATTTTTTGAAACTGTGGAAATTTATGTCTGTTGAATCTGTAGATTGTGATATTACCGGCAGTCAAAGTCAGTCACTGTTTTACCTATTTCAATATGGCGACGACTGTGTTTACATCATATATGTAAAATTGTATATTTCCACATTAAACAATTAATATAAAGATATTAATAATTTAATAATATTGAAATATTAAAGTAATCATTGATAAAGAAATATCACAAGTAAGTTACAAGGATAAAACCTAAAATTAATTAATCTTCCTCTTTGTTTCATTTTTCTTTCAAAAAAAAAAAAAAACTAACCTATATTCAATAACATTTTGTTTATTATTTCTCCTTTATAGATATAATACTAAATATATGTTTCTTTTTTTCTCAAATGCAAAATCGATCAATTATTTCTATTTTTGTGATAAAAGAATAAATACAAAAATAAAAACAAAGAATTTTGAGGTTAGATTTACAACTAATTTTTACCCCCAAAAAAAAAAAACAAATTGAATATTAAATAGAAATCTTTTAATTTTTAGTAAATTATCTGACCGTTTTTTAATTTCGATTAATTTCCAGACTTGATATAAAATTTTTCTTGTGGCTTTTTTTACAGAATTTTTCAACGATTTAGAAAATGGAAACAATAACGTTGACTAGTGAGCAGGAGGAATTTTTAAAAGAATGTGAAAAATTATATGAGGATCGTTATTCAGAGAAAGATGAGGCTTTCATGAAAATAAAAAATGCGGAACCAAAGAAACCGCCGATTATTGATCCATGGCATAATAAACCGAGACGACCGCAAAGCGATTGGAATCGTCAAAATTATCGACACAATAGACACAATTCTTGGGAACGACATCATCATGAACGTAATGAAAGATATGATAGACATGCTGGAAGACACGTTTATCAGCGTAATTCCCGACCGTATTGAAAAAAAAATCACACACACACACACCTCGTTTCACAAATTTTCACGTGCATAATTAATTTAATTACCTCAATAGAATAATTTAATGTTTTTTTTAATATTATTTTCAAGTCCATAAATATTTGAATTATTTTTCTTTTATTTTATTTTCAAATAAATCAATTAAATTACGATACTTGAACTTAAGTTCCCATTTAATTATTATTAATAGTTTAATTTTATAAATTACAATGTAATTAATAATTATCAATAATTTTTTTTAGTTTCCTTGACGAATAATTTGAATATGATAAAATTTGTAAAATATAATAAAGTATTTTATACTTAAAACGAGGTAAATTATTTTCTTTTTTTTGTCATTCAGAAAAAAATTTATTTAATTCAATATTTGAATCAAATAAATTCTTTTTTCAGTACATCAGTTAATTTAAATAGAAAATCTTATTTTTTACGTTTTTTTTTTTATTCAAGACTTAATCTTATAAATTCTAAATTCAGTTTAGAATTAAGATTAACTCTAGAATTTTGTCTAGCAACTGATTTTTTTAAGGTTATTAATTGTTTGCGGTATTCTGTTATTAAGAATGGCGATTTTCAAATGTAAAAATGAAGAAAAAACCGTTGGGCGGAAAAAGCAAATTTGCTCGATTTTTACCATTATTTCCGAAGGATAATTTGCATTTGAGTCGTTGAAAAAATTAAAATAAACATACAAATCAGACAAATCGATATTAAATATTGAAATAAATTCGAAAAAGATCTGTAAAAAATAAAAATAGGAACACCTTGTATATAACGAATATTTAACCTTTAAATTATGTTTCACACTTTCGTTACCAAAACAATGATGACAAATTGAAAACAAAATAGACGGAAATAAAATATAAAGGGGAAAATATAATGATAATAGGGGATAATATAATATAATATAATAACAACAGAAAACAGAAAAAGTCGAAAAAATTCAAGAATATTTGCCAATTACGAAGCGAAAGAATAAGTAAAATTAGTTACTAACTTGACTCGAGTATTCACCGGTAACAAAATAAATGCGCAAACACTCTGCGCACTTGGCGGGAAATTAAAAATAAGTCTGGATACAGAATATTAATTTTATTTTTATAATACTATTCTTGAAATATACTGAAAAAATTCCTAAATTTCAAATTAATTAATTTTGATTTTTTTAAATTAATTCTCTTAACAGTACAATTGTGATTACAGATAAAGAAAGTAATTTGACAAAAATAATTTTAAAAATTTACACAGTGCCCCCGAACGTTAAAATGATGTACTGAATTCCTAACCTTAAAATCGGCAAAAATTGTCAACGACCAAATGTCAACAAAAACGACAAATTATTGTTTTGTTGTGTTTATAATCTAGATAAAATATTTACAAATGGAAACTATTTCGAAAAATTGTGGAATTTAGAGTCAAGACAAGTTTAACGTTTAAAAGAATAGTAATTACTGTTATTTGGAAGATAAAAAAAAATATTTTCAACCATAACGTATGGTATATTTTGTAGAAAAAACAAACATCTAAAAACACAAGAAAAATGTCACAAGGAAGAGGTTTGTTTCGTATTTTTCTCTTTATAATATATTCCATTTACAGTTATAACAATTTTTTTTATTTTCACAATTTATTATTTATCTACTCAAATGTCGGCAAATTAATTTCTTTTTTTGTTTTTTGATACTAAAGGTAAAATATTTAATACATTAGAAGTATTTTTTTTTATTAATTTTCTTCTTCAATTAATTAATTTTTTTATTAAATAAGTCTTTTACATCCAAGTTGACTTTATTCAAATTGTGATTAAAGTTAATTAAATGGAATTTAATTAAAATTAAATTAATTTCTTAATTGGAAGAAATAGTTTTTTTTTCAAAAATATGTGAATTTTCAGATTACTCTGGAGGAGCGAGAAAGAAACGCGGTGGCGGTCGTTTTCATGGGAAAAATTTTGTCAGCATTGGCGACATGGGCAAAGAAGTTCTCGATAAATTAGACGAAAATAGTCCCGTTCTAAAGCAATTTCGCAATTACGCCACGGAACTTGACGATAAACATGATCGTTTCGAGAGAATTGTAAAATTAAGTCGCGACATTACAATTGAAAGTAAACGAATTATTTTTCTTCTACATACAATTGATCGCGATGAGAAACACGAGACAATACTTAATGAAGCTGAAAAACGTCTCGAGAATGTGTCAAAATTTCCCTTTAAAAATATCGCCAAAGAATTAGATGGTCACGATGCATTTCAATATATAAAAGCATATCGTCCAGGAATGCAGGAATTCATTGAGGCAACGACATTTCAACAATATTTGAAAAATAAAAAACTCACAAATTGGAATCCAATTGGCGATGCGTTTAATTATAAAATTGAGAAAATTGAAAAAAATAATGAAAAAAATGAAGGAAAAAATTCCAAGGAGACAATTTCCGCTCAACAGGAGACAAATTCAAATGTAGATCAAGATAATTTATTACTGTCATCATTATCATCACCATTATTACCACAAGAATCGTTAAAGCAGAGTAATAATCAAATTACAAAATACATTCAAACGCCACTAATTCCACAGGATTATATTCTTGGCATTGCCGATTTAACCGGTGAATTAATGCGCAAATGTATTAATAATTTATCAACCGGCAATATCGCCGGTTGCTTTGAAACATGTATTTTTGTGAGGAGTATGTATCAGGGATTTTTGGGTATCACGACATTTTCAGGTCGGGAAATAAATCGTAAACTCATGACACTAAAGCAGAGTTTAAATAAAATTGAAAATGTCTGTTATACGATAAAAATACGCGGTTCGGAAATTCCCAGACACATGCTAGCGAGTGTCGCCATTGCCGAGACGGAGGAAAATCTCGACGATGACGAAGGATTTTATTAAGAAAACAAAAAAAAATTAATTTTTCATATTTCATGAAAATGATGGAACAAAATTTTTCACAAGAAAAAAATACATTATTAATGAAATTAATTTAATGTCAATAAATATTCGTAATATTAATTATTAATATTAATAATAAAAGAAGAAAAAAATGTTTCATAAAAAATAAATTCGTGATTTTGAACAGCCATTTTCTAAGTAAAAAGATTAATATTGTTAAGTTAATTAACTATTTAATGGTTAAATATTCGTTTTCTTTAAAGCATTTATTTTTGTTTTTCTCAGTTTTGTACTCTATGACGAGATCACGTTTCTTACAGAAAAAGTGTCTATTGTTCTTATTATATACAAGAAAAGCGAAACAATATTGTTTTTCTCCTAATTATTTACTAGTCGAACGAAAGAAAATGTAAGGCGTCGGAAAATAAAAATTGTACTCAAAGTTCAAATATATAATTTAAATTTGATAAAATTTAATAAATTAATAAAATAACATTGAAATAATTTAATTTACCTTCCTTTCGGAGAATAAAATAACTTTTTTTTTGTTCCTTCATTTACGCTTTGATAAATTTTTGATTTCTTCCAAACATACATTCGCCTCCTTCTTTGATTCATCATTTTTTTCTATTTTCGCAATTATCTGACCTTCCTTACACGATTTTCTCGCCTCTTCAAGAAGTCCTTGTTTAATATAAGTGAAACCTAAATTTATATGCATTGGACTTAGATCGAATTCCTCGAGTTTCTTCCCTATATGAATAATTATTACAATAATTATTATTCAACCGACAAAATATAAAATTCTAGTAATTCAATTTCCAGAATATTCAATTTAATTTAACATAATTAATATTTAATTTACCGGCTTCAAGGGCTTGACTCAAACGTTGAATTGATAAATTGTAATTTCCTTGTCTACAGTCAATTGTTCCAAGATCGTTGAGAATTGTAATTGTTTGCTCATGTTCAACGCCATTAATTTGAATCGACAATTCGTAAGCTTCGAGAAGCATTTTATATGCTTCCAATTCTTTCGATTTTTCTATTAATAAATGCGCATAATAGTCAAGCGTCATTAATAAAAAAAATTTTGTTTCCTCATTATCTGGATTTTCCTTCAGAGCATACAGACAAAATTTATAACCGTCCTCAGCCTTCCTGGAAAATAATTTTTTACTCTAGGTATAATTAATTTTTAAATAAATATAATTTTCGAAGAAAAAAAAATGTTAATTTTAAAATTAAAAAATTCTGTACAAATAAACTAACTGTAAATTGCCTTGAGCTTCGTAAATTTTGGCAATTTTCAAACTCATGTGAATGATTTTTAAATCATTCTCCGATGTTCCAGTGGAAACTAAACGTTGCATAACAGTGACAAATAATTTTTCCGCCTTCTCATATTCGCCCATTTCAAAAGCAAGATTTGCCATTAAATCAAAAATATATGTGATTGCTTTAAAATGTTCAATAGTTTGTGTCATATGGAGTGCAAGATGTAGCATTTGTTCGGCTTTCTTGAATTCTCCTTTCTAGAAATTAGACGCTGCTAAAATTGAAAATTCAAATGACAATTTTTCATTATTTACGCATTATTTCAATGAGAAAAAAATTTCAATTATATCCAATTATGACGAAATTTTCTTAAAAAGTTAGTTTCTAATTTTTTTCACATATTATAAATAGAGTCATTAATTAATTAACTTAATAAATTAATATCAATTAATTAAAAAAGTAAAACGAGTAAAACGCAAAAATGTCTATTTTTAGGTTATGAAGCAAAGTAACCTATAAAAGAAGGAATTTGAATTAATTATACCTAGAGCGAAGCGAATAAAAAAACGCGAAATATATATTAAATATTAATTAAATATTTAAACCTGCATCGCTAAAATAGAGCGTTTCATAACTGTGATATATTCAGGTTCCTCTTCCTCTTCCTCTTTTTCTTTAAAAAGTCCAAAAAGTGTATAAATCCCACCTAGAATAAAATAGGAATTTCTGCTCTTTCTTGAATCACCATTGTCATTGATACAATTTTTCTTCCAATAATTAGAATCCGAATTATTACAATAATACATTGTTCCATTAATACCAAATTTTCTCCTCGTGTCACAAAAATATTTTTGCAAACACATTTTGTCAACAAATCTTGGACACAATTTTAATACTGTTTTCAAACAATTAACACTTGACATTTTGTATTTAATTTTCGAGTTTTATTTTTAATATATATTCTTATTGCTCAAGCAACAATATGTAACAAGAATCGCGGCTTTGACGTAAAACAGCTGACTTCCGGCGGAACAAAAGAACTCTGACCAATCACAAACGAGCACCAAGGGAAAGTGATTTCAGAGACATCTGTACTTTTTTTTTATTTCCTGTTATTTCCCGCCTTCCGCCGGCAAGTTCAGGACAATAGAATGTGTGTTGATCATCAGTGAATGTTTGTCGTGTTTTTTTTTCCCTATTTTTAACAATTTTTTATGAGAATTGAAAGAATTTGTTTATTTGCACAAGTTTCAGAGCATCTAATTCAATAATATCGGTAAGTGTTGTTGAATTTTTTGTCAAATTTTTGTTAGTTTTCATATTTTTTTTGCGTTTAGTTTTATCATACATAACCTTACTTTTTTGAACGAGGAACTTGTTTGTGTTAATTTTTTTCTTTTAATTTATCATTCATTACAGCGAAATAAAAATTATATTTAATCCGAAGATTTAATATTTTCAATAGGCAAAATTTTAGAACAAAATATAAATTTTTTTTATTGTTTTAAAAAATACTCTATTTTCTCTTGTAATCACATGTAGAATATGTGAAAAAAAATCACCTGAAATTTGAATAATTGGTTTTGTTTTGTTAACAGGGTTTTTTTTATTAAATAGTTGTGAAAATGAGATGAAAATGAGTGCAAATCTATTTGGATATTGGATAAAAGGAACAAGTGATAAAGAGAAAAAAAAATGACATCGACAATTTTGAAATGTGTTTTTCCACGAATACCAGCGGTAATTGCCTTTGGCGATCCAATGCTGGAAACTTTAGTGCAAGTCAGAGGAAATTCAATAATGGTGAAACATAATATTCGATTTAATGGAAAATCAGAATTGCCAATTGAAGAGACGGAGCGACTTTTACGTGATCTACCACCAGAGTTAATATTCGATTCTTCTTTCTGGATAATTCTTGGTATTTGCACCGCTTTTTAAAATAACAACATCAAAATTTGATAAAATTAGTTTTTTTTTACTCATATATACATAGATTTTATATACTAGTCGAGAACTATTTCTTTTTATTATTATTATTATTATTATTATTATTTACCATTGTTTATAATTTTGATTCCTGATGTCGCATCAAACAATTGTAAATTGAATAAGCCAATCGAATGATCTAAAGTAAATATAAATTGAAATAATTCTCAAATTAGTAGGAAAAAAATAGAATTAATTAATTTAGTTATCGAAGAAAAATACATATAAATTTTTAGTTTTTCTTTATAGTAAAAACATCTTTTTACGTAATGGAAAAATGGTAAAATTTATTAGAAAAATTAGTACAAACGGAAGTAAAAGTATCAATCGACAGAGGAATAATTGGTCCAGCTGTGAATTTAATTGGTTCATTGGAACGATTTATTATATAAATAAGACTTTGCCTTGATTTACGCGACAGTGAAATCCAATCAGTACTAAACACTGCATATCCAATTTCTTTACTCTAAAAATTAATTATATTTGCTTTTTTAATATTATAATATTATTTAAATATTTTTATTTATCAAAGCGCAAATTCAAATTTAAAATTCAAATTAATTCATTATTTCGAGTATTTTTTTATATATTTTTTTTATGAAAATAGTTTTTTATAATAATAGTTTTTTTATAAAAATACTTTTTTTATAAAAATAGTTTTTTTAGAAAAATAGTTTTTTATAAAAATAGTTTTTAAACCAAAAAATACCTTTTCCATCACTAAATTTCCATGCCAGCAAAAAACGTACATTTGCGTCATAATAATAATCAATGACAGCATCATTGACCAAAATTTCACTGAAGTTACACTGAAACTTGCCAGTAAATAAGTGCCCGAGCAAACCTCCAAAACTGTCACGAATAATTGACAAAAGAAAACAATTTCAAAAAGATCGTTTAATTTATTTCGAAAACTGAAATTTTTTTCGATTAAAGTAGAAACTTGAAATAGAAATATTTTATTTAGACGGAATAAAAGTTTTTCCGCAATTTTGAAGAAAAATTTTCACACACTTACTAGTAAATGGAATTATGATGTTGTATCCAATCAACAAAAAAGATTTCTTCTTTTTTCGAATAATTCAAAGCATCTGTTTTGGATAATTTGGAAAACGTTTTCATTCTATATGTGAGTATTTCAATTTGTGCGCATAATTGAAGTAGCATTGTAATTATAAAAGAATCAGTTCCACCTATTGCAACAGTCACGATCATTGCTCCTGTACTTTGAAAAATGAACGTCAACCAAAATATTGTTCTAGATTCGAGATTATACGGGATCCATCCATTGTAAGGAAGTGTCTGTAAATCGCCCCTTAATAATGGAATTGTCGTTTTTGCTGTCACTGTCATCACAACTAAGACGGCGAAAATTATTGTTCCAATTCTATACAATTTAATGACAGAAAATAATATTTAAGGAATTTTTATTTAAGTAAAGATTTACTTTTTTTCCTCCCCGATACTCTACCGTCCAATTTTGTCGAATCCATCTTGAATGGAAAATTCATCATCATCTCTCGATACAAATCTTTCATTGAGCAGAATGTCCATTAATTGGCAAATTTCATTTCGATTATTAAACACAATTACCATTTTTAAACAACCGACAAACAATGCAAGAAAATAGAACAAATTATCATTAAATTCCTCCATGTCCGTATCATTGACGAATAAATAAATTAAATTTGACACAGTGAATAGAGTCATTACTGATAAGACAAAAATATTAAATAGATTGTAGAGGACAAAAATCCCTTTCGATGATGTTTCCATTGGCCAAATTCCGGTAATTTTGAAAAGAATTAGAGAAATTTCTGCTCTGTACATTGTGTGTTAATTCAGTGTTTTCATGATCAGAAATAAATTGAATGTTGGAATTTTTCAACCCCTTTTTTACCGGAATCTATTAGTGGATAATTTCTTTCGAGAGAGGTTTTTTTTTTTTTTTTTCTCTAATCGATAAATTGACTATGGGATGAAACAAGGCTTGAACGAGAGGCGGAATATTTTATGGGAAATTGTGAATTCTTGCTGTCGACAATTTGCATAATAAGAAGTATCTATTGCTGAGAAAAGAATATTTATGAGGCGTTTTCTAGTCACTCTTGTTGTGACAGTTGAGGCACGTAGTTGTATTTATAGTATTTAAATTTTTGCCTCTTCTTTTTTCTTTATTTTATTTCCTTCAGAATCTAATAGGAATTTTTTTTTTGAAATTTGGATTATTGAATGAAAAGGGCTCCAATGAATATTCCACAAATCTTATTTGACATAAAATAATTTAACATGAATTTTATTTGACATAAAATAATTTAACATGAATTTTATTTGGCATAAAATTGACATTTTCATTTGACATGAAATTCATTTGACATAATTATCATTTGACATAAAATCCATTTAACATAAAATTCATTTGACATAAATATCATTTGACATAAAATTCATTTAACATAAATTTCATTTGTCGTAAAACTCATTTAACATAATTCCCATTTGACATAAAAATCACTTAAAATAAATTTAATTTAACATAGAAATATTGTCACGAATTGTACAATTGACCAATCACAATTTTCTTGATAATATCTGATTGGTTACTTTTAAAATTCGCGCCAATATTTCTATGCCAAATGAAGTTTATGTCAAATGAAATTAGTGTCAAATGAATTTTACGTTAATTGAATGTTATGTCAAATGAAGTTTATGTTAAATGAATTTTATGTTAAATGAATTTTATCTCAAATGGAATTTATGTCAAATGAATTTAATGTCAAATGATATTTATGTCAAAAAGAATTATATATGTCAAATAAAATTCATGTTAAATTATTTTATGTCAAATAAAATTCATGTTAAATTATTTTATACCAAATAAAATTCATGTTAACTTATTTTATATCAAATAAAATTCATGTTAAATTATTTTATGTTAAATAAAATTCATGATAAATTATTTTATGTCAAATAAAATTCATGTTAAATTATTTTATGTTAAATAAAATTCATGTTAAATTATTTTATGTGAAATAAAATTCATGTTAAATTATTGTATGTCAAATAAGATTTGTGGAATATTCATGCGACCCATGAAAATTTACAAAAATGCAACACAGTTTCCTAATTCAAGCAGTAAACACCGAATAATGAGAAATTCATCATTTTTATTTTATACATTTATACACTTGTTTTTTGGTATCGAAATTTGTGCATTAATTGTTATTTTTTAATCAAGGTACCTGAAACTGGAAGTACAATACAATCTGAAAGAATTTGACATTAGTATCCTCGATAAATTTCACCATGGGAAAAATGGTAAATCAAGACCTAGAGGCAAACAAATTATAGGTTATGTTTGTGAAAGATTTATCGTGATTAAAAGTTCCTTTTTAATTCTATAAAAACGAAATCTATTTTTTTTTTTTTAATATTTTGGATATAATGATTCAAGGAAGAATTTGACAAACAATTTAGTCGAACCAAATATTTTTATACATTTTGAATTAAGAAAAAAATCAATTTAATTTGTGAATGAGTTCTGGTGAAAGGGTAAAGAATTTAATTTTTTAACATAACCTAAAATTGGACAAACGTTTCTTGACAGTAGAAAATTTTATTTTTCATTTAAATGCAACGTTCAACTGTTTAAAATGCGCAAAATTAAATTTTTCCCCCTTCCACTAAAACGCATTTAAATTAAAATGATTTTTTATTAATTAATTTGAAAAAATGTGAAGTTGGACTAACTTTTATTTTGACTGTCCTTCAAATTCTTCCTTAATTTGATCCTATTTCTGTATTTTCACATCAAAAAAATTACAAACATAACCTAAAAATTTGAATGTACTTTTTTGATTTTTATTGCAGTTATTAGTAATTTTTGAAAATATTTGAGTATATCGTCAAAATATTTCGTTCATTTTAATGTTAATTAATTAATTAATTTAAAGCTTCTTGGGAAGAAGTAAATCAAGTTTCTGTTGTTTTTAATTCCGTTTCCTGTTGACGCATCAAGAAATTATAAATCGAGTAAGCAAGACGAAGAATCTAAGACAAATATGCAGAATGTAATTTTTAACATCGATTATTATTATTATTAACACCAAAAAATGAAAAACAAATTTAAGATTCTTTCCAAAAGTATCGAGACGTATAGAAAATTATTAAAGAAAATGGAATACAAACGGAAGTGAAAGTATCAATCGAGAGTGAAACAATTGGTCCAGCGGTGAATTTTATCGGAACGTTGGAACGTTTTATTATGTAAACTAAACTCTTCCTCGATTTACTGGAAAGTTGCGTCCAATCAGTACCAAACACTGCATATCCAATTTCTTTGCTCTAAAATTGGCATTAGTTTACAACAAAAAGTTTTTCCCAAAAAAATACAAGGTAAAATATTGAAAAAATACCTTTTCCGTAACTAAATTTCCATGCCAGCAGAAAACATAAATTTCCGTCATTATGAATGACAATGATAATATCATTGACCAAAATTTCACCGAAGTTACACTGAAACTTGCCAGTAAATAAGTACCCGTACAAACCTCCAATGTTGTCACGAATAATTGACAAAAGAACACAATTCCAAAAAGATCGTTCAATTTATTGCGAAAACTGAAATAATTTTAGTAGATAGTAAAGAAAAACATTCTCGCAACTTTCCTTTTTTTTCTAATAAAAATCACTCACTAATAAAGAGAATTATGATGCTGTATCCAATCGACAAGAAATAATTGTTGCTTTTCGGAATAATTTTCCACATCCATTTTATTGTACAATTCGGAAAAAATTTTCATTCTATGTATCAAGATTTCAATTTGAGCACATAATTGCAATAGCATTGTGATAATGAAACTATCACTTGCAACTATTACATTACTAACGATCATTGCACCCAAACTTTGAAACAGAAACGTAAGCCAAAATTCACTTCTACTTTCAATATTGTACGGAATCCATCCACCATAAGGAAGTAACATTAAATCACCCCTTAATAATGGAATCGTCGTTTTTGCCGTCACTGACATCACTACAAGTGCAGCAAAAACAATTGTTCCAGTTCTACAAAAATACAAACAAAATATCAGAAATATTATCCATTATTTTCGTTTTAGCTTTTGGTTTACTGTACCTTCCAATTGTATCGAATCCATTTTGAATGCAAACTTCATCATTATCCCTTGGTTCAAATTGTTTATTGAGTAAAATATCTGTTATTTGAATAACTTCCCCTTGATTTTTAAAGACAATTATCATTTTCAAACAACCGACGAATAATGCAAGAAAGTAGAATAAATTATCCGTGAATTCTTCCATGTCGGTATTTTCTATAAATATATAGAGTAAATTTGACAATGTAAATAGAATCGTAATGGAAATAACAATAATGCTAAATGCATTGTATGGAATCAAGAATCCTTTTCCTATCGGTGGCCAAATTCCTGCAATTTTGAAAAGTTTTAGAGAAATTTCCGCTCTGTACATTGTGGATAGTTCATTTTTTTCTTCCTCTGTTGATGATGATAATGATAAAAGAAATAGCGATGAGCTGGAGAACTGTTTATAAACTAATCCAATGTTTTTCATGTTTTTTTCTCTCCCCCTTTGAATCACAATCGTTTAATAATTTCTTGGAAAAAGAAGAAGGACCATAGATATCTTGAATCGATGGACTAAGTGCTGAGGGATGAAATAACGTTTGAGGCGGAATATTTGATGGGAAGTATGAATAATATCTGAGAGGCAGTTTGCATCACGGAATCAATTTTTACCCTTTTCTATTTCTTAGTCCTCTTGTGACAGTGAAAGAATTTAGTTGTATAGCATCAGTAATATTTGCAAATGTTTCTGATTTTGAAGTTGCAAACAAAATACAGATTTCCATCCATCACTTAATTTTTCGAAATGCTACATAACAAACAATACATAACAAACAGAACCAAAAGTATCTATCGATACTGGAACTAATGATCCAGCGGTAAATCTGATTGAAGAACATCCGGTGACTTTTGATCTATTCGATTGCAAAAAAATGTTTGGTTCGTTTTGGTTATGCTATTTCTTGAACATTCTCGAACTATAGCAGACTTTCAAGCGGCAGATTATGAAACTAGACTTTAGGATTGCTGTGGTAACCGTTAGTGGCGCTGCTGTTAACTGCGAAGTTCCGTAAAAGATTCTAATAGTGCAGTATAGAATTAACATCAACAAGAATCCAAAGATTCAAACATTTATCCAACTGTGTCCCTTCCGGAAGACATAGCTTAAGGCTATGTCCACTATAGGCTATTTTTATGTCCTTACGTCGAACATAACATAAAAATACAAAGAAATCTATGAAATCTATTGTATTTTTATGTTATGTTCGACGTAAGGACATAAAAAGAGCCTATTGTGGACACAGCCTAAAAGAAAGATTTTCTAATGTTTCGACAAAAAATTGTAAATTGAGTAGGCCAATCGTAGAATCTGAAAGCAAATTTCCTCGGTAATTTAATAACAACAACAACAAAAATAATCTATAAATTCGATACAAACAGAACAGTTCAAAACTGATTATCAACAGTTTGTTAAATCAATGGAAAAAATACAAAACTGTAGCATTCCCTATATAGAAAAGTCGCCGATTCTATATCCCCTTTTAGAAATTGTGAATTTCTTTAAATAATTTCTGAAGAAAAAGTCGTGGAGCTGTTGTTTTTTAAATCGATATCTGATGAAGGGATGAATTATACTGGCAAATTGTTTCTTGTTATGAATTGCATATGTCAAAGGGGATAAAAAGTTCTCTCAACTTATGAATTTTTTATTCAAGAAAAAACTCCGTAGAGGGGAAAAAACATTTAGTCTGAGTTTAGACACGGAGCTAGAAACATCAATTTTATTCTTTTATTCTACAGTATGAAATTGACTGTAGTTGATTTCCGCATCTAGTGATTTTAGACTTATTGCGCACTGCTTGCGTGCCTGAATCATATATGACTAACTTCAAGTGTGGACAGAATGAATGAATGAAAGAATTTCACGATTATATTAGTTAATTAATTAAATAATAATAATAATAATTGCTGTAATTGAGTACCAAATTTACCCTTTCAACTGAATGCACTACTATTATAAATATAGTAAAATTATCTACTAGAGTTAATTCAGCAATTTTATTTTTATACGCAATGATGACAAACATAACCTCACTTTTTCGTATATATTTTGCTCACAGCACATAATTTAGTATAATTCCTCATTATTGCTATACAGAATGTATAATTAAACTTTTTCATGTTCTATTAACAATTTTCGAGAGTCATTCAAATAAAATTATTCCTGTTAATGTATATGTGTGAAGGAAAAATAGATTTGAGAGGTGGATTTGTCGTTTTTTCTACATAATTATATTTATTTCTAAAAGAAAAGGAAATTTATAAAGAGAAAAAGTGATATGTCTGTGCCTAATATTCTTCGAATATGTTCCCAATTACCAGCGGTGATTGCCTTTGGAAATCCTCTTTTAGATATTATTACGAGAATCAATGGAAATGACCTTTTGCTTAAATATAACCTCAAAGTCGATGGACAAGCAGAATTATCCACCGATGAAACTCAAAAGCTTCTTCAGGATTTACCCCCCGAGTTAATATTTTAAAACACAGAATTCTTACACTATTTCTTAGTATTTGAACCGTTAATTTCATTATATATTTTATTTTTCTTTTTGTCTAAATATTCAACCTTTAGCCTTGACCTTCCAATTTGTAGTCATCATAAATTACATCATTCAATTTTATGTTAATTATTACTATACTATTATTGCTTTTATTATTATTATTATTATTATTATTATTATTGCTATTAAGTGTTTTTATTAATCTGGCTCTTCCGAAAATCGATAGAAATATTATTTACTTATTAATAATTATTAATTATTATAATATTATTTTATAATTATTATTATACTGATTAATATTAATAATAATTAATTAAAAAATTAAATATATTTTTTTTAAATTAATATTTCCATTTTTTTTATCAGTGTGAGTAGAAAAAAAATGTAAATATTCGTTTTTATATTAAAAAAATTAAAATAAAATGTTTCAATATTTTGTCGAATTGAAAACAGTGATAATTTATTTATTTATTAAAAAAAGCGGTGCAAATGTTGAGAGTGAAATTAAAATTACTGTTAATTGTGATCTAATTTTTTTCTTTTTTCTCACAGGTCCGAACATATAGTGACATCAGGTGGCTGTGCACAAAATACATTGAGAATATTACAATGGCTTTGTGGTGGTCCACATCATCCGCATATTGGTGTTTTTTATGGGAGTATTGGAAATGACGCGAGAGGCTCAACACTGGAAAAACTTGTTCTTGCTGATGGCGTCGATGTGCAGTAAATAAATTTTACCTTTTTTTCAAACAAATTTTTATTTTTCTCTTTCATTAAATTACACAATATGAAAATATGGTTTTCAATTGTTATTATTTTTTTTATTTACAGTTACGCTGTACATCCATCGCTTCCAACTGGTTTCTCGATAAATATAATATCGGACAATTCATGGCGAAGTCTTGTCGCAAATTTAGGAGCTGCTGGTGAATATTCCCTCTATAATCTTCACAATGTGAGATTACCATTGGAAACGGTGAGAATTATTTACATTGAGGGTTTCTTCATTACACACAGTCACGATGTTGCCAAAGAAGTTTGTAAAATGGTGCATGGAAAAGATGTGATAATTGCATTCAATTTATCCGGCGAATATACGTTTACGGTAGGGAAAAATTTTTTTCTTAATTTTATTCCCATCACAATGAGTAAAAAAAATCGAACACTAGAATAATTATTTGGCTTTTTTCAGGATCATTATAAGCAGATTATTGAAATGGTGGGAATGTCGAGAATTGTTTTTGGCAATGTCAATGAAATGAAAGCGTTGGCACAATTTTTGAATATACAATTTCAAAGTGTCGAGAATATTCCCTTTTTGTTGAATAGCGTTACGAGAGTTACTGTTAATATTTCCGATACGGAATCAAAGGATTGGTTGTCAACGAGTGGAGTATTTGTAATGACACAGGGAGGCGATGGTCCAGCGACAGTTGTCTGGGGTCAGGGAAATTCGGCCCAGGTAATTTTTTTTAATAAATATATTTTTAATTGTATTTACAATTACATTTTTAGTAATTATTTTTATTAAATTATTATTTATTAAATTTATTAAGTTTATTAAATTGCAATTCTTATTAAATTTATTAAGTTTATTAAATTGCAATTATTATTAAATTTATGAAATTTTTTTGATTAAATCCAATTTTTGTTTCTTTTAGGTTCATCCGATTATTCCAAAGGCGCCGATAATTGATACAACCGGAGCGGGCGATTCTCTTGTCGCTGGTTTTCTCGCTGGCGTTTTGGCGCGAAAAGATCCAAAAACATGTTTAGAATGGGGCTGTCAAACCGCGTCGTTAATAATAACAAGATTAGGCGTCACTGTGCCAAATGGAACACCAGATTTTCTGGATTAAATTTTCGTTTTTCGTTCCATTTTTATTAATTACACACTTTAAAGAGAAAGAAAAACACCCTGTTAAATTGATCTTTACGCTTCAAATTTTGTGAAAGGGGAAAAAAAAGGAACAAACAAATTTGAAGCTCCCATTGATCTGACTTTAGTACAAAATAGATATTATTTTTCCCATTACTCTAATAGGCAAGTATTTGAAAATATTGTTGTAATTTATCATTTTCTCATTAGGTAATGGATTCTTATTATTAACATTAATAGTATTATAAATATTTTTAATATTTATGTAATTAATTAATTATTGATATAAATATTTGAATATTATTATTAATATATTTATAATATTATTAATATTAAAAATATTACAAATATTATAGAAAGTAATCATTTCGAAACTGAATGACAAACAGTTTTAATGAAATACCTCGTGATAATAACCAGGAATTGAAACCAATTTTATTGTTTAAAAAAACATTCTAGTAATTTAGAAAAAAACCATTTTTCTTCTATTTAAATCAATTAAATTATTAGTTTCTAATTTTTTTTTTTACAAAAATTGCAACAAATTTTTAACAAATTAAAAAAAAGTATTTTTTAAAGTTTGATAAAAAAAATTGTAACTTGTTAAAATTTTTCCAAAGAAGAAAAAGTTTCAATTTCTGGTTTAAATATTAGTATAGATAAAATTCCAAAATGTACAAAAGAAAAAAAAGAGATAAATTTTTAGAGAAAAATTAACAAGAATAAAACTATTTTCTCAGAAGACGAAAATATTTTCGTGCTTTAGGATGAATTTTACATTGAGCGTAATTTATATTAATTATTCTTATACATATAATATAGAGAGAAAAAAAGTGAGAGATAAAAAATTTACTTTACATTTTTAGAGCAATTTTGAAAGAAAAATTTTTGCTTGGAAATAATAATACGTATTATAAAAAAGAAAATAATATAAATTAAATGTAAAATGTTCTTCCAATAATTGAGTAATAATTATAGCGAAATAGAGAAAAATATTTTAAAAACAGTAGAAAAAAAAGAAAAAGTTTTAGTTGTCAAAAACTTTATTTTTACTTTACGAATAGATGTAATATGTAATAATAATAATAGTAATAATAATAATAATAATTTACCTATAAAACTATTTTTTTGTGATAGACACTTGAAAACCAAAGTGAAGCACACGAGTACTTAAAAAAAAGGAATCGAATCAAAATTTTCTATAAACGTTTTTTTCAATTTAACGTCCACTTTTAAAGAAGATACATTTTTTTTTAAGAACAAATATTTTTCCATAAGTGAGAATTTTTTTTTTCTTTAATATTTTTTCTTACATAAATTTGTAATATTGTTTTTTCTCAATTTTTATGAGAATTTTTTTCGATTATTTATAGAAAAAAATATGTATAATGAAAATTTTAGTATTCAAAATATTTCTTTTCTACGAAAAGACAATTAATTTAGTGATTGTGTTATGAAGAGTGAGAGAGAGAGAGAGAGAGAGAGAGAGAGAGAGAGAGTATTGTAAATTTTTAATTTTCGTCAAAAGAAAATGATGTGTAATTTATTGTGTGATTGTAAGAAAATATAAATTCTAAATGAAAAGGTGTTTCCAGAGAAAAATAAATTGCATAATTACATATTTTCATTAATTAAAAGAAAGACAGTAATTATTTATCCTTCAGCTTTAGAACTAAATAGAATTTATTTCTGTCTATTTCATTTTTTTAATAAAGGAAAAATGTTTCCAAAAAGATTTTTTATAATTTTTATTTCATTAAAATAAATATTGTTAAATTATTTATAATTATTATCAATTATTAATAATCATTAATTAATTAATATTATTAATTATTATTATTTTATTATTTGAGTATTTTATTACTATAAAAATGTTTATCGAAATTTTATTAAAAATTTTGTTCTTTAATTTTTTAGGAAACTAAAAAATCTATATTTGAATTTTCGCGCGATTTCTGTATCGAAAATGAATCGATTCGACTTATTCCGAGATTGTTGTGTGGATTGTTTTGACATCTGTACGTTTTGTTTATATTTGCACAAAAAAAACACAAATTCCGACGCAAATTACCGAAAGTATTTTAATTTAAAAGGAAGGAATTATTGAAAATGTCGGTAAGTACATGGAAAATAATAAAACATAAGTCTCGGGTACAATTTACAGTAATTATAGACCAAATAAACATTTTGTTAAGATTCCTAACCTCAAAATTATGACATTTATCAATTTTCTAAATGTTTGAAATGACTTTCGTGTCTTATAATTCAGAAAATGTCATTCTTTAAATTTTCCAAGTGATTTAAGGAATAATTACATTAATTTCTGGTAAAAAAAACCAAAATTACTGTGTTTCCTATTTTTTTTACTACAGAAAAATAATCGTAATTTTTTTATTATATTTTTAATTCAATCAAAACAATGAAATTAGCTAAGTTAATTTATAATTTAAAACATCAATTTAATTAAATATTTATCTTATAGAATTGAATTTTTTTTATTGTGTTTTTGTGTGTAATAAAAATTGTGTTTCTGTGGTAATGACGAATTTAATTAAAAATTAATTTCTTTTTTTCTCTCAAAGCAACGTCCGGATGATCATCGTCGAAAATGGAATCGAGAGGATTACGAGCGACTTGCATTATTGCGCTTACAGGAGGAAATTGCCGAAGACGATCTTGGAATTCCAAAACAACCGGCCGTTAAACGTGAACTTTTAAAGCAACGAGATTATAAAGTTGATCTCGAGTCGAAATTAGGGAAAAGTGTCGTTATCAATAAATCCACACCCTCATCACAAACTGGCGGTTATTACTGTAATGTCTGCGATTGTGTCGTTAAAGATTCCATTAATTTCTTGGATCACATCAATGGCACAAAACGTGAGTTTGAAATTTAAAATAATTTTTATGTAATTTTTTTAAAAATTACAAACAATTTTTTAAAATAGTTTTTTTTTTAAATTATTCATATTTCTATTAATTTTTAATTTATATTACATATTTTTTTCTATTTCAGATCAAAGAAATTTGGGAATGTCCATGAAAATTGAGAGATCGACACTCGATCAAGTTAAAGCGAGATTTGTTGCAAACAAAAGGAAACTCGAGGAGAAGAAAAAGGATTATGATCTCGAGCAAAGAGTTAAAGAACTAAAAGAAGAGGTACGTTTAATACCTAGTAGCAAATAATTAGTCAAGTAGATAATTTTCAATTTAAAAAATGATCAAAAAAAGATGCAAAACAATGTAAAAAAAAAATGCCCAAATTAGAATTCAAATTCAAATTCCTCTCCAATTGGAGAAAAAATTTATTAAAATAAAGAAAAAATTGTTTTCAGGAAGAGAAAGTGAAGGAATACAGAAAGGAGAAGAGAAAAGACAAAAAGCGAAGAATGGAGGAGGATGACAATGAAGACGCTGGACCATCCGATGAAATGGCCGCAATTATGGGATTCAGTGGTTTTGGATCCAAGAAAAAGTGATGATAAAGTAAATGCATTTATTTGTTTCGTTATTATTAAATTAATTTTAATAATTTCTTCAGTTATACAATTTATTTGAATTATTAATTTTCAAAAAATTTTGCGCAACTTTATAATAATTATTAATTATTATTAATTAATAATAAACTATAAAAAGAGTAGAAAAAAATTATTATTAAATACAAAAGAAGGAATATAATCAAACGAGGAGCAAATTAACAAACAAATTTTTTTAATTTGCTCCTCAATAATAAAGAATGAAAAAAAAATTATAAAATAAAGAAAGACGGATAATAAAAAAAAAAATTTATCGTTTATTTACTTTATTATATCTAGAATTCTAAGCTAGATATCACAAGTTTTCTCTTTATTTTGAGAAAAAGTTTATCAGTCTTTCAAACGAGATCAGAATTGGATAAAAACGTTTTTTTTCAAAAGTAATAAAGAAATTTCTAAAATAAAATCTTTTTCTAGTTCCATTTTTCCATTTCTTTCCAATTCTTTCTTGCTTTCTTTGGAATCTCGTGACTTAGGAAAAGAAAAAATTTATAATTATAATCAGAGTTATAATAATAGTTATAAAAATATTTAACAATTGTTATTATTATAACTTTAATTGTAATTATTATTACTATAACTATTTTTAATTATTATGACTATTATCACAATATTAGAAAAATACTGTTGAAAAATTTCTTTTTTCATTTTCTTTTTTTTTCGTAACACTTATATGATAATTATTATGATAATAATTGTAATAATTATATTAATTTGTCATTATTCTGACTTTTCTTCGGAAATTTCCAAAAGTGGAAAATTTCTTTTTTTTTTGTAACACTTATATGATAATTGTAATAATTATAATTAATTTGTCATTATTCTGACTTTTCTTCGGGCATTTCCAAAAGTGCAATAACATATTCCACGGCGTGTTGAATTTCATCCATTGAAACGTCATAGATTTCCGGTATCAATAAATTCACACAAGGAGAACAATTATTTTCCGGAGAAAAATAAGATTTATCGTGAAAAAATTCACTTGAATGATCAGCTAAACATTTTGGATATGACAAATTCAGTGGTTCATTTGCAGTATTTATTTCCGGTGAATTAAAATCTTCGAACATATCAACGTCTGAATCGTGATAGGAATCTATTGTTTTATAACTATTTTCACTTTGATTGGAAACATATTGCGACGATGGAATTGAATTTATTTTGTTGTCATTATTGTCATTGATAAAATTCATCATTGTTGACGCTTGACTGTCATTTATTTCACGTTCTCTTTGCAATGAAATAATATTCTCATCGATTAAACTCTTTAAAACAGAGATTGCTTCATTGGATTCATTTTCATAAGATTGTGAATATTCTTGAATGGATTTATTTTTTAATAATTCCAAACTATTTTTTGCCATATATTTCTTTGGCGTTGCACCAGCGAATTGATGATTATTTGTTGAGGAAAGTGAACTGTCGTCAGTTATTTTCGATAAAAATGAACATCGTGAAATTGTTGAACTTTGAAAGGACAATTCTTTATCTGTTTGAAAAAATATGCAAAATTCTAATTAATATTTTTTTTAATTACTCAACTTAATTTATTTTAATTAAATTCTATAAGAGTTTTTTCCCCCAGTAAATATGGAGGAAATATTCAAAATTCTAATTAAGAATTATTTTTTTAATTTCGAAGCTTTATTTGCTTTCTTTTAATTAAAATTAATAAATTAATAATTCAAGTACCTGACGGTATATTATTGTTTTTCTCAAAAGGTGAAGGCGACAATTGATACTCATCGTATTGGGACATTGTTTTTTTTCTCCTTAGCCTTTAGAATTTTAATAAAATTTTCCTCTTTAATTTTTCCGATATTCCAAATGGAAACCTAAAAATTAACAATAATTTTAGTATTTTTTGTTTTATTTCGAATATAATTCAACTAATTTAATGTTAAATTTCATAAATATTAAATTTGATTATTTATTTTATTCGTATTTTAATTAATTGTATTTTTCGATCATACATATTTAATTAATTATCGATTAATTTTTTTTTTCATAATTTCTAAAAACAAAAAATAATTTTTTTCGTAGTTTTTGCAATATATTTTTTTAATTATTATTTAAATAACCTTTTTTCAAACAATACATTTATTTCTTATTTTGATACAAACGCAAAATTAGAAAGAAAAAAAAGTCATTGCCTTATCAATGATCTTGTTATGATTTTTTGTTTGCTTCTATCCTAAAGGAGTTTTATATCACAAATTAATAAAAATAATTTTAAATGTTTCATTTCGCCATTTATAGAAAAAGTTTTGAAATATTTATTTTTTTTTGAAAAATTTTCAGGTTATGTACCTAATGCAAAGTTTTCAGCGTTCTCGGCAAATATGAAAAATTATGTACACAAATAATTATCAAATAAAAAGGAAAATTTTTGAATAATATTTACTTTACCTATTAGTGAATAAATTGTGTATGTCACGTTTATAATCAAAAACTCGGAAAGAAGAAAAGTAAACACAACACTTTTTTTACGGGAAACCGGAAGTTTATCAAAACGAACGACGGAAATCGAAAACAAAAATGAACGAAAATATCGATATATCGTTTTTGCGAGATCAATTTGTTCCTAACTTCACTCGATTCCGAAATAACGCGCATTGAATGCGTACAATTTTGACAGAATCGACAAAAAAAGTATTAAAAAATGATTATTTAGTGGAGAATTTTTAGTTTTTTCAACAATGTGTGTGAATATTAAGGGAATATTAGTCGATTTTTACATAAAGTTTTGAAAATAGTTGAGAAATTGAGACAGATTATGGGTTATATAGATTTTCAGTATTTTTAGGTTATGTTGCTTTTTCTTGTCGCAAATTTGAGAAATCGATTATTGTTAAATGTCTCAACTGCGCTGAACTTCATTCGCATTGGAAAAATGGAGAGCACGGAGACGGAAGAAAGGTATAACAATATTTATATTTAAAATTTATACTGTTTACAAGAATTTTCTGTTTTATTTCTCTATTTTTTTTCTCTTAAATGTCCCCTCTAGTAAAATCGTCAATTTATTTGTTATAATTGAAAAAATTCATTGAAAAATAGTGGATTTATTTTTCTCTCCCTGTAGCGGCATATCTCTTTGATGACAAAATAATTCCAATTTCCTTATTATGGAAAATATATTTCTATTTGTATTCAAGTAAACGAAGTATAATATACTTTTTTTAAAGAATCAATTTTTGCTCAGTTCAAAGAAATATTAATTATTTTTTTATTACAATTGTGACAAATTTTGTAGGCTTGATTCTCGCACAACCTAACCTCACTTTTTTACTTCAAAAAAATGGAATATTTATTTTAAAATGATATTTATTTATCAACATGTGAATTATTTATGAAAATCACATAAATAATTTATCACGAAATATTTATATAAATAATAAAAGTGTAATAATTTATTTATTTCATATGTATTTTGATCGATTTGATCCAATGATTGAAAAATTTATTTTCCAATTCAATTTATTTACTAATTTTTCATTTTTTTTTCTTTAAAAAATTATCAAAATTTTAGAAAACTATGAAATAATTAAATATTTTTTCAAATCCCTGAAATATAAATTTTCCGTTTAAAAAAAAATGGATAGAAACAAATTTCTTAAAGTTAAATAAAGTCATAAAATTGAAAATTTTAATATGGAAATTAAAAAGTGGAGTCTATTCAGAATTTTTCAAAAAATTTCCGTAAATATAAATAGAGTTCGTGAATTATTTTTGGACTTTTTAAAAATCAGTTTTTGATTCGGAATTTTTTTTCGAATATTGAAGAATATTAAAGAATATTTTTTAATATTAAAAAATATTTAAAAAAATATTTTCTTTAATTTTATAGCTTAATTTCTACCCCCTCCTTTCACTCTCTCCTATTAACAAGATTCTATCATCTCTCTCTCTCTGTCTTTTTCTCCCAAAGAATCAAGAGAATGCTCATCAGTGCACGAGTTCGCGGCAAACAACACGCATATATTTTATAAACTTCTCCCAAGTCTCTCTATCATCTCAATTTAAAAAGAAAAATAAATTAAAAAAATCGAAAAAAAATTTCCCATTTTATCACAAAACGTTTTTAATTACAAAAAAAAACAATTTTTTTCCCTCTGTTTCTGTGTCATTTTATTTGAAAAGTTTTCTGAAATATCCTCTTTTAATTAGTAATAAACTTCATTAAAAAGTTTCAAGTGTTGTTCAAAATTGAAGGAAAACGAAATTATTTATCATCAATTTTTGAAAATAAAAATTTGGTATTTTTTTTCAAGAAAGAAAATTTTTATGGTGTTTAATGCAAAACATTGATATTTTTATGGTAAATAAAGTGAAATAATGTGAACATGCGAAAGTGAAAGTGATTTTGTTTTTTAGAAAATTATCGATGAGCCTTTTTAATGGAGTAAAAAGTTGGGTACTTGCAAAAAAGAAAAGGAAATATTAATGGATTAATTAATGGATCAAGAAGCTCGATTGGGCTTCTTCAAACGACCGATTAGAAGGCACAGAAGACATTCGAGAAATTGTAGCAAAAAAATGCCGCGGTCCACGTTACAGCCAATCGAGGAGTCAAATTCGGCAAAATCAAGTAAGATTTTTCGTTTCCTTTTTTGTTTTTAATTATTTCACATTATATTTATGCTTTCTGTACTTTTTAAATTCTTCATTTATTTTTAATAATTTAAATCTAAATTAAAATAAATTTGTTAATTTATTTTTCATTAGGAATTAAAAATAATTTTCAGTATACTAAAAAAATTGTTAATTAATTAATTTCGTTAATTAATTAAATTAGTTAATTTATTTTCATTACAAAGTAGAGAAAATTATTTCTCAATTCACGTCGCTGTGCAATTTCAATTTTTTACAATCAATTTTCCTTTTTTAAATTTGACTCTTTGTTCGATTTTCTCAAAAATAAAAATAAATTAAGTTGAATTAAATTATTATGGAATTTTTCAAACTGAATTAATAGAAATAATCATTGAAAAATGTTCCTATTTTTATAAAAGTAATTTACGTGCAAAAAGAAGAGTAAACAATTTTTTTTTTAATGGAACTATTGCAAAATTTTGCATTTCTTTTGGTTTAATTTTTTCCAGTGATTTTGTTTACAAAAAGTAACAATTAATCAAAAAAATTGTTTTCAATTTCAAAAAAAAATTAAACAAAATTTAAAAACTATTATTTTTTTAAAAAAAGGTTTTTAACTAAAAAGTTCTTTATAAATAAGTAGAAATTTTTAAATAATGATAAAATAAATACAATTTTTTTTTGCAAAAATTCAAATTTTTTTTCACTGAAAAATTCTAAAGAAAAAGATTCACATTGGAAATTCTATTTCAAAATTAGAGAAAATAGATTCAAAATTTTCCCTTGAAAATAAGATTAAAAAAAGAATCTTTTGGTCAAATAAAAAAATTTTTCACGCAATAATTGAATGATATATTAAGAGTATTTGATATTTGTACAGTTAGATCATTTTTCTTTTTCTTTTTTTAACGGGAACTAAAATTTATTGTTTCTAATGAGATTGTTAAAGAAACCTATGGACATTGAGTTTTTAATGTTAAAGAAAATTGAAAAAGGAAATGAAAATTCCTTTTTTTTAAATTTAATTGTCATTATTATGATAATGTGTGAGAAGTTTATAAATTTGATATGGGATACGCCTTTTCTTGTTCTGAGATATCGAACACTTTCACTTTTTTCTCCTCCACGGAAGTGAAAAGAAAATGATCGGTCGCGGGTAAATCTTCTATTATACGGCTTTTACCGTCGGTTTTGCCGAGGAAACTCTTATTTTCAAGGGAACTTGAGAGAGAAGATCGACGCACTCATGCATGAGTTCAATATTCTATCACGCACAGTCGATTTTTTTTTCTATACAACAATTGAGTTGTCGAAACATTCTCGTTTTCAGTTTCTTTGAAATACTAATTTGCAGAATCAAAACAAACAAAAAAAAGCTATTAATTATGTAAATTGTAGTGTTAGGGTCGTACTTTAAATTAAAAATTAGCTTGGAAAATTGAAAAGACAATTTGAATTAGTGATGCACTGTTAATAACAAAACAATTATATATTTAATATTTTTGTCTCTATTTTTTTTTAAAGTTAAATAAGAAATTAATTTTATCATTTCGACGTGCATCACTAATTTTTGAATAAAATCTTCGGTATTTTGAAAGTGACGGTAATAAATATTTTTCTACAAAAATTGTAAAATTGTTAATTTAATTGTTTTGTCAGTAATTAATTTTTTTTCAGGATAAGTTGGTTTTTGGAAAATTGAAAAGACAATCTGAAAAGAATAATAAATACCACCATGATATTTACATTACAGTTTATAGGGATCGTTAATAAAAGAAACGGTTTAAAAAAAACTAGTATCAAATAGTTTAAAACTACACAAAATACATGAAAAATGATTTTTTTAAATTAAAAGTGTCAATAAGATTTTTTCGAAAAAGTTTTAAATTCATTTATAGAGTAATTTCGTTTTCTTTTCCTCTAGAGAATTTCGTAAATTTGTAATCAAAAGAACAAACAGTAACCAACTTTCTTTTAAAATATAATATGTAAACAGCATTCTTGAGAACATTGTTTTATCTATTTTTTAAAAATTATATTCACTATTAGAGGTAACCTAAATTACAGTGTAAAATAATTCTTTATTTCTTAGTTGAATTTTTAATGATTTATTCATGAGTTCCCAATTTTGAAATATTCGAGTAATTAAATTTTATTTTAAAAAAATATTGGCCCAATATAACTGAAAATCGAATTTTCTTTTAACAATTTCATAGTTAATAATATTTTTACTCTCTGTTCTCTTATTATCTCTCAATTATTATTTATTATCTATTTTTATAAGGTATCCTTAATTTTACCATTCTTTATAAATTTTATTTTCATTATTTTCTTTATACTACTCTTTGTTATTTTTTTTATTTATTTCAATCTATTATATTAATTCTTTTGAACTACTATATTCTTTTAAAACCGCCATAGAAGTGATGAAAGAATTTCCGTAATTTTCCAATTAATTGTCACGTGACTAGAATATTGTATTAAAATTTAAAAAAAAATACGTTTAGAAATATGTAATAAATATTTTCAAATTTGCGTAAATCGATTGGAATGCGCGCAAAAGTTTGCCCTAATTGACCTTCAATGATCTATAATCACTTATATATCCGCGAGATGGGTAACGTTTTATGGGATACGATAGACACCAGATGGACAACGGAGTCTTTGATTATTACGCACCGTGACTATTGAAATGAAAGTCTTCTCCTCGAATTGGTAATTTTCCCAGTGGCATATAATCATTGATTATCCCACTAATATAATACGTGTCCAATCACCGATATCAGAAAGAAAAATTACAAAATTAATCATAAATTACAAAAGATAATATATTACACAAATATATTGTACCATGATGGTGGATATTTACAATCATTACTTGATACAATTTTAACCAGTAATAACAATTAATAACTGAAATTAAAAATTATTTCATATAGAATTGTTTATAATATTCTCTAAATTTTTAATTTTTTTTTATTTCATTTACCTAAAGTTAATTAATTTTTTTTTTTTAAGAAACTGATTAACTTTGCAAAACTGTAAAATTGATGAATCACAGATGTTGAGCTGTAATAAATTACAGTGACTATGCAAATTAGTGTCATATTAGTAACTTTCTAGAAGAGGACTTTTCTTCAATGTGCACGTATACCGGAAGAAAAGTAAAACAAACATTTCAGTTGTCCGAATAAATAATCTCTTTATAAACCCCTCTATAAACTCAAAAATAACAAACGGATTTATAACTTTCTGGATGAATGGAGTAATAAAATGATTAAAAGGTTCACTTTCCTAAAATGCGGTTGACGATAAAAAAAAAAATTAATAAGATAAAGATTTTTCTTGTTCAAATATGGTAAATAAAGCAAGGGAAATGAGGCATTTGATATTTTAAATAAGACCACTTTTATTATTATACACATTATTTGCGGTTTTATTCAATTTCCGGTGTAATTTTTTTTGTATTTTGTTTTATACGGTTTGGAATGTATATATAATTTTTTTTCCTTTTTTTAAATGATGCGATATTATTTTGCACTTGTTATAGGACCAGGCTTTATTTGATTAGTAGAATAAAAATAAAACTAAAATTAGAAAAAAATGTTATTAAGTTTGATTGAGAAAAATTGAGAAACATTTTTGATTAATTTAGATTAAATAAATCTTTTCGCGATTTAGGATTTATATATACTTTCAATTGAATACGCAACGCCGGATATGCATATACATACATAGATTACGGGTATTTGCACATAAAATTTCACGCATCGTGTATTTGATTTCCTTGTTACCCAGTTCGTTTCCTCTCTTTTACGAGAACAAATATTCTAATGCAAACAATATTTGCGTAAAATCGTAAATCTCCTTTTACCATTTCACTTTTATCATATTTTGAATTATAAATAACACACACAATTCTTAAATAATCTTGAAAGAATGTTTTCACTTTTTAAATTATATACAAAATGTCTGTTAACTGTCGTAGAAAATTTATAACAATTTTTTTCTCTTGTAATGATTTATTTTTTAAATATTTATACCTCTTTGGGAATAAACAAATAATGGGAAATTTTTCACAAAGACTTAATTTATTTATTTTTTATTTATTTATTCTCTTTATTTTGTACAATAAGAAAGAAATTGCTTTTAGAAATAGAGTTTTTCTTCTTGAAAAGAAATTGTCCTGAATAGAATTCGCTATTCATATTTGCAGTTAATCATTTTATCATTAAGAATTTAAAAAATGCAGTGAAACCTAAAGATTTCACTATAAATACGAACATACATTGAAAGTATAAGTTTATATAGTAAATGAAATATTTTAGAAATCGTTTCCTTATAATGGCGACATATCGCAAATTAATTAAAACAAGTTTTAGGTACTTTTTTCATTTATTTTATTAGATTTATAAATAATTCTATGGGATAAATATATACACAATATAATAATATATTCACGTGGAAAATTAATGGATGAAATATCAGCTTGATTATGCGCACGCTAGTGAGATCGCTTCTTAGGATTTGCAGCTGACGGACATGAGATAAATTGACTGACACTTTTTCCCCGCGAGTTTCGTTTAAATTTTTACATTTATTTCTTTTTCACAATATAAGGTGAACACATTACATACGCGTGCAATCAAAATTTAATGGCTCTTTCTTTTTAGAAAAAAGGAATTTCTTTTTTTCCATGTTTTTTTTTTACCAAAAAAGGATGTTTACGAGTCTTGTAATTATAATACTTGAGATGGAAAGTCGTATATTATATATAGATTCGAAAAAAAAACAATACGTTTCTGATTATACTTAACGACTTGTCTTATTTTTAATCTTAATTTTTCAAAATTTGGTATATATTTAATTATATATATTAACAATATAATATTTTAGACAATTTTCTCAGTTGATGGAATATTTTTATGTTCAAAAATTAAAGACCAATTTACTTGTAATAATAATAATGCAGTTTCTTTGATTGCGAACCGTGAAACGTGAAATTTCCTTTTAAGATGACAATAATAATGCACTTAACTTTTATTATTATACTCTGCTGTCTCTAATTAGAATCATCAGAATGACAAACAAATTGACGCTTTGTTAAAAATTACAAATTTTCTTTCACGACAATTTGCTCGTAATAAAGTGTTTTAAACGGTTTAATTTTTTTCTACTATTTTAAATTGTTACGCGTTCTGAAAAAAATTGAATTATGTTTAATTGTTTTTTTTTTGGGGATACATTTTTTTAATTTAATATTTATTCAAAAAATTATTTTTTAAATTCAAAAAAGGGATTATGGGGGGGGGGGAAATGAATTGTGTTATTTCGCGCAATGGGGAAAATAGAAAAGAAAGGCGGAAGAAGGCGGCTAAACCCTGAAACTTAATTTTCACCCTGGTCACGATCGAGAGCCAGATCCATACCATCGACCTGCAGCCACCTCCAAAGATATTCCTCCAGTGTAGTATTATTTCGACTTTAAACCGCAAAACAAAAGCCAAGTAAATGCCATTTACGTTTTTTTGATTCAAACGCGGTATTAGTGATTTTTTTTCAATTCTAATGAATTTTTGTTTAAAGAGAAATTTATTTTCTCACGCATTTAAATGTGTATCGTGTGAAAAGAAATAGATTTATTGACATGACGAGAGCGCGACATTTGAGAAAGGAAAGAATCATCGAATATAATATATTTTACTGACTAATATATAACCCTCGTATAGGAATATAAAATTTTTTTTTTTAATGCGAAGTGGAGAAATCGCTCATGAGAGGAGAAATTTGAAAACGGGTTCATTAGAAAGTATACCCTTGAAATCTCATCAGTGTAATTCATGAATTTTTTCTTTTTTGAAGTGTCTTTTTTTTATGTGCGTCGACAATTTTCACATTTAGTTTATTGTGTTTGTGAATAATATTGTATTGAAAAAATACGCGCGGTTATAACGAAATTGACCTATTCTTTCGTAAATTTGTGAAATTTAATTCGCGAGTTAAAGAAAAATAGTATTAATGAAATTAAAAATCAAAAAATTGAAACTGACTTTTTTCTATAGTAGAAAATAGAAATAGGAAATAAATTTTATGCTATTGGGGTTTAAATAATAGTTTAGAAGAAAAAAAGAACATTTTAATTTATCTTTGAATAAAAATATAGAAAATTTGATCCTTTATTTTATTTATTATGTAATGTCGAATTTAGTTTCATTAAAAAAAAAGAACAAAAGTGACTATTGAAAATGTTTTATGTTCGTTTATACCGCAGACAATGATAAGAATTTGCCTCATTATTAATCTGGTGGGAAATTTTCCCAAACCCGTGGGAAATATGCAAAATTTATTTGTTACATTTTTTTACACGTTTTGACATTGGAGAAAAAATGTTTGATTAATTGTCGTACTTAACAAACGAAAGAGAATTTTTTTTTGTTAAACTTTATAATTTTATCAAATTTTAATTCTTTATTTAAATTTTGCCATTATAATAACAATCGGATGTATAGATTAAATAGATTAAATCGGAAATTTTTCTTTTTAGTGACAATTTTTTTTTTGTCAATTTCGGAAAAGAGATTAATTGAAATTTTATCATCGAGCATAGGGGAAATGTATTACAAGATAAAATTAATAAACTTCTTAACATTAATGAACGTCATAAAACTGATGATTCATTTTTAGATGAAACTAATACGATCACGAAATTTGCATAATATGTATAAATAATATATCAAAAAGAAAAAGAGATTTGGAATGATAGGAACAAGGTCAAGAAACGGTTAACGTTATACATGTACAACGTCTAATGGTCAAATTTTCTGGGGCAGGGGGTTATTTAATTGAAGGTCATCGACATGTAAGAAACGTCCAAGGCGTGACTTCCGGTCCCAGTAGTGTCGTTTGGCATCGCCAATTCTTTCCAACTGTCACATATACAAATAATATTTTTCGCCATGGTAGCCGAACTGTCAGGCATTTCTTTAACGACTACCGAGCAGAAAACAAGTTCGGCCAATAATAATTCAAGTGACATTGATATCGATCATCAGAATTCGGCAAATTTTCACAACTCCATCGTAGTACGACCAAAATGGATACAAACGGCTACACGGGAACCAATTTACAGTGTTCTTGATTCCAAAGGTGACAGTAAGGATCATCATCAGCATCGTTGTCGATTTGAGGATAATGTTATCTTGAATACCGCCTATAAAAGATCCGTGGATTGTCAGCTACAAGAGGAAGAAGAAGAGGAAGAGGTAAACCCCCTCTACAGTGTAATAAAAAAAAAGGAAACAAACCCACAACCGGAAGTTGTTTCAAGACAGGAGGAACTGCGAAAGTGGTTGCAAATTGCATCAAATCAGATTCCAGTGACGCGCTTTAATTTCGTCCACCCGACTATGTATTCCCATCGTGAAAGAGATGAAAATACAAAGGAAGGTCGTGAAAGACCAATTTTATCCCCTAGAGGAGTAGTGGGTCTTGTGGGACCATACAGAGTCACTCATAATTTATCCGAGAGACGTGAGTACATTTTACAAGAGGAGGAATTAATTGAGGAAAACAGTGAATTTGTTAACGATCTTCATGAAAGTGAAATAATTCGCGAAAGAGGAGAAATCTACAATAATAATAACAGTAATAATAATTATCAGGAGGAACATAAAAGGGCAAAATGGAGAATAAGAGACGACGATGAGGAAACACTCGTTCCTGATTTAATGGTGAGAAATTATCTCGATAATATGGTGGAAGAAGATTCGGAAACAAAGGACGATGTGGTCCAGGAGGTGGCTGACAAGATCAAAGAGTGGAAACAATTGGAAATAAGAAACGTGACTGAACAAGTTGAGGGAATTATTATTGGCAAAGAGGAAAGGGCTGTTGATGTTCCCGAGTCAATGAAAAGAATTACAAAATCTTCAAATGTCTCCGGTGAGCATTTCTCTCGTGCTTTTTTTTTAACTAATATTCAAATTTAAAAACGTAAATTAAGACAAAAATATGTCAACAGACAAATTAGTCAATTAATTACTTGGCAAATTTTAAAATACTGTTATTTATTAATCTATTATAACTAAACTAATTAATTAATCTAATACGGTTAGTTTCTGGAATTTAATTCTCCTCTTAACTGTTGGCTCCGCCTTTTTCGCTTATCATATTATTTCGCCCCGCCCACATTGTCCAAAATATAATTAGCCCCGCGTATTTATTTCCCTGGATGCCTTTGGCTCCGCCTATTATACCCCTTCCAAAATTTGGTTACGCCCACTTTGTCTTTAATATAATTAGCTTCGCGTATTTATTTCCTTCGATGTCTTTGGCTCCGCCTATTATACCCTATCCAAAATTTGGTTACGCCCACTTTGTCTTTAATATAATTAGCTCCGCGTATTTATTTCCCTGGATGCCTCTGGCTCCGCCTATTATACCCCTTGCAAAATTTGGTTACGCCCACTTTGTCTTTAATATAATTAGCACCGCGTATTTATTTCCCTGGATGTCTTTGGCTCCGCCTATTATACCCCTTCGAAAATTTGGTTACGCCCACTTTGTCTTTAATATAATTAGCTCCGCGTATTTATTTCCCTGGATTCCTTTGGCTCCGCCTATTATACCCCTTCCAAATTTTGGATACGCCCACTTTGTCCTCCACATAGTTATCGATAAGTAATTAATTTTTTTTAATCGTGCTAAAAGGTTAGGAAATTGTTCATTTGGGTGAAATTTTACAAATTATTTACCGGTGTAGGAAAAAGAAATAAATAAAATAAGTATATGAGTTTGAAGTGACTCTATGACATCGTGATACTTAGGAAAATATAGTTTTTTTCTGACATATTTAATTTTTGTTTATATATTTTCTCTACGTAAATGGGATATATAAATGTGCGAAGAATTTATATTATGGAGCTACCGCTAGTCGAACATTTTTGTCCAACGATACCGTATAACACATCTGTCTTGCATACAAATTATCATCGTACAAGTATCTTCACTCTTGACCACATTTATTTACTCTTAACAGATAAAGACTACTTTCTGTTTTTCAATATATCAATTAACAAATTTTTTTTGCTTTCGTTCGCATATATTAAATATATATACAACTTTTACTGATTTTGTGAATAATTTTTAAAACAGAATTTAGCCACTCTGAAAATATTTGTTCTACTTCTAGTTAAGAAATTAAATGATTAGTTAATTTCTAACTTTACATCTGATCTATTTTATACATTGAAATCTAAAGTAGAGAATAAAGTTTTGTCATGTAATGCACGTAACATTCGCTGTAGTGACAAATGAATTAATTAGAAATTTAATTAACTTTTAATTCAGTATAGAAATTCTGTGTGACGAATTTTATCTAATATCCGCTTTTTCGAATCAACCGGGCAAAATTGTAATACATATATCGTATAAAGAGATCAGTGTTTTTAGCGTAATAGATATTAATGAACATGATGTTATCCTTCAGATCTTTTTTCTCCTCCCATCGTGTGTTTATGATGATGCGCGACTCTATCAGGATCATTAAGTACATGATGCGAAGCATTTAGCATAAGACTGGGACAGGGAATATGTCGAACACATGGTGCCCACCACCGTTATGGACTAGGCACTCATGAAACCAACCAGTCACTGTTACACATAACTGATTTACGTTACTACTGCACCGCTACAAAACACCTCACGCATATCATTGCATCTTCAGCATATATATGTATAAACTTCTTGTATACCTAGAGTATTCACTTTACTATACAGTTAACCGCTTATTTCCCTAACGCACACTTCTCACATTACGTGCTATTATTAGAAAAAGTGTTCAATCATTTTGTAAAATTGTTATTTACGTTCAATAATGTCCTCCGAATAAGTGGCTTTACGTGCTTAATCCCCTTCAGATTTTTGGTTCCACCCTTGATAATAATTGGCTCCACCCACATTGACTCCAGGTACTTTGGTTCCTCCTATAGGGTTGTTCTTATTACTTTATACCGCTCAAAATTTTTTTGTTGGTAAAATTAACTTCTATTTATTTTCGTGATTATTAGCTCCGCCTAAAACGCCCCTTTTATGAATTAGTCCCGCCCACATGGTCCTCCACATAGTTAGTGTCGTATCTTCTTTCCCCTGTTTATCTTTGGCTCCACCTTTTTTCCTCTTCTAAAACTTAGTCCCGCCCTTATTCTCCATATAGTGTTGCAGTTTTCTCCCTTCTGTCTCTGGCACCGCCTTTATACCCTTAGCCCCGCCTACATTGTCTACCATATAAATTAAGATCGTGTACTTTTTTCTTTTCTATATTTGGCTCCGCCTTTTTTACCCCTTCTAAAACTTAGTCCCGCCCTCATTCTCTACATAGTGTTGCAATTATCTCCCCCACTATCTTTGGCTCCGCCTTTTTTACCCCTTCCAAAACTTAGTCCCGCCTACCCCTTTTTTATTTTTTTCTCCGCCCACATTTTTCTCTAAATAGTTGGCTCTGTCTAATTATGAAATAATTATTCGATAATAATGATAATAATAATAATAATTCGAAAACTAATATTAGACAAGTTTGTAGTTTATATTATTTTATTTTTTTTATTTATTTATTTTTTTATTGCGTGACTGAAAATAATCAAAAATTTAAATTTGAACCTTCTTTTCCACCGAGTAGAAAATATATATAATTATTTTTTATAAATTATTACCATTAACGGTCTACTCTACTATTGCAAATCGTCGTCGTCGTCGTCGTGATAATTATGAAGCGTTACTGTTATAAGAGGCATTAAGGACCAAATGATATCCCCGGAAAGTCAATGTTCCTTCCCGATGAGAGGTAGGCTTTTCTCTTCTGTATTCTTGGTCATCTCACCATTCAGTCTTGTGACATTGTTAAGCGCGGTTTCACCGTGTTCGGAGAACCGTTAAAAGATAAATTCAATAGGACAAAAATCTCTCGAACCATTCAAGTGTCTTGAGTTCCGCCGTTTGACATTGAGTACAAATCGTTATGGTGAATAAATATAAGAATCGCGAAACTTATTTTTAGTGTACATTGATATAGTGCGTTGAAAAAAATTATAAAGAAATAATTTTTTTCTTTTTTGATTTTCTTTTTTTAACAAAAAAGTGATTTTTGAAAAACTAGAAGTACCGAAAGAAATTCATTTCGATTTAGTGTTCTTTTTCATAATAATTTTAAATTTTTAATTCAAAATTAAAAGTGGGGAAAAAAGTATTTTTTTAAATTTTGATTCAAAATAATTATTTAAAAATAAATAAAGTTTAAATTAAATCGAAATTCTCTACCACGGCGAAACGACGCTTATCAACTTATGGATTTACCACAGATAGTCTTTACGAATCAGGTATTAATTAAAAAAAAATTATTAATTACATTGTCCCTAAGAACTCCGATGCACTATTTTTTTTCTGAATCAAACTTTCTACTAAATCGAAATATTTAAATTATAAAATTATAAATTGGATCGAATTAAATTGGATTTTCATTTTTTATTTGTTTTTCATTAATTGAAACTATCGTTATTTATTATCGCCATAAACGTTAAATAATTTTTTTATATTTGCGCTAAATATGCAAAAATTAAAGAATAAACGGTGAAAGTTAATTTTTATTTTCAAAAGACATTTTTTGAGAAAATTCGCAAACAAATTTCTTTTATTTTACCATATTTCTCAAATGTCAAGAGACTGAATAAATCTTTCAGACATCCTGAGCGTGAAGGATAATTCATAAATCATAAAAGGAGATTTCTCTTTTGTTTGTTGTTCCCCTATGACACGCAAATGCTTCGAGAAATTTTTTTTTTTTTTTTTTTTTTTTTTT
>JUFY01027852.1:0-14609 GCA_001855655.1 Leptopilina clavipes | reverse complement strand
TTGCAGTTAGGTTACTTGGCAATGTTGCGTCAATATTGCCGTGTAATGTTACCGCAATATTGCTCTGTAATGTTGCCGCAATGTTCCAGAGTAAAATTTATTGTTTCTTTTAATTACATTAATAAAGGTATTGCTTAAATTTGATAAAATATTTCCAAAAAAAATACTTACAAACTTTTTTTCCAACATTATTGTACAACATTGCGGTAACCTTGCGGCAACATTGCACAGAAATATTGCTGTGCAACGTTGAGGCAACATTACACAGCAATATTGCTGTGCAACGTTGAGGCAACATTACACGGTAATATTGACCCAACATTGCCAAGTAACATTACTGAAAGGTTATCGTGTAATGTTACGGTAACCTTACCGTGCAATGTTGCGAAGGTGGGACATTTCAAGCTTGTATTAACATTGCGGCAACATTGCAGTGCAACATTGCTAACTTTGCGTGACAACATTGCGGCAATGTTGCCGCAAGGTTACGTACTATCTGGGTTCTTAACAGCATGTGATCGTTAGGTCCAGAATGTTAATATTGTCCCAGACTTTTCTTTTAAGATATTGAACTGATCAATTTTTTTTGAAAATCTCAACTGCCCCTTACTCCTTAAAATAAAAAAAATTATGTAAGTTTCATTAATTATGTAAGACTCGACATGGCTTCTCTTTTTCAAGTAGTATTTTATTTCCCGCAATAGTAGTCTCTCGATGGAAAAAAGCCTTGAAAACTTGATGCCTTCTGTATACCTATAGGACAATTCCATTCAAAACTTAAAAGTTAGGGTTACCTAACATAACGTTAAAGTTGAATTAGAGTTGGAGAATGTGGATCACTTCGACTCGACCTGATTGAAAGAAGTTAAAAACATTTTCAACTTCAATCAACTTAGATGTATTTCCTTTTAATCTAGGCGAAAGACTGCAAATTTTTATATTTTAACCTAATCACAATTCTTTGGGTCAAAGTGGTTTTATATTCGCTATCCATTAATAGACTCTAGATGTCAATCCTTCTGAATTATAAATTTGATCGCATAAGAGTGCAGTTTGTGAAGAATTGTCTACTCAGACAGTCCGTTTAAAATTTAAAGAGAAATATGACTTTAAAAATTAATTCATCTTTACTACTATTGTGACATATTTTTTTTACCAATGAGTGAAGAAGAGTTGTTGAAAAGTTAATAAATTCGTATTTTTTTAATCAAACGAACTTTTTATTTTATTATTTTAATGCGCTTTTTTAGAACGACAGTATCGAGACTTATGTAATGCAATAATAAATAATAATTAATTGAATAGTAACGATGACTAATAGAAATTAAAAATTGATAGAGTTTCACAAAATCATAATAGATACCCTGGTAAAAATTTTGGAATAAATCCGGACATATTAGTTTTGATTGTACCGTAAATTGTCCGAAAATGATTAACAATAGTTTGAAATTAGTCCGGATGAGAAGATAAATTCAAAATCTTTCCAAAACTATTCCGCAACAAAACGAATACAGTCTGATAAAAAACTTAATCCGAAATGAGTCCGAAATTTTAATCATGGATGATAATTCTAAGAATTACAAATTGAAAATCTCAATTTTTACTTTCCAAATTACTGAATGCACCTAAGTGAACCTAATGCATTGTGAGATTAAGAATTTTACAGAATAAAATTAAATTTTTAAAAAGTCAAAATCGCAAAATTCATAAATAATTGCGGTTTCAGTGGCATACTGAAGACTTGGCGCAACCACCTTTGGAACGATACTCAAGTTTAAACAAAATCACAAAATTAAATCGCAAAATAGTTCGGTGCCAAACTTATCGATAAATCTACGTCAGCAAAATTTATCAAAAATCAAAAATTATATTCGAAATTCAGTGGCAATCGAACAGAGATGAAAATCAAATCAGAGCATCAAACAGCCAAAATAGAGCATCGAACAGCCAAGTGTAGTAAATGGTTGGATCTCGAACATCCGAAATTGTTACACGGAGAAAAATGAGTTTGCTGTTATATGAATAGCTAATTTTTTGCTATTGTAGCTAAGAATTAGTTGTTACAGCTAAAATTATTAGATATGAAAGCCAATTATTATCTGTATTAGCTAAAGGTAATTTCTTTATCCATCAATTGAGTTAGCTAGGGTAGCTAATTTTTAGCTAACGCAGCTAAACTTTTTTCTCCGTGCCTTATCGTTCCTTCTTAACATCTCGAGAAGTGACAAAATGATCCAAGAATCGCTTGTCGCAAACATAAAAAAATTAAAAAACAAAGCAGTAAACAAAAAATAAAGAAATCATACAATTGTCGAGGTCTGGTCTGGTGGAACCAAGACTTACACAATGAAGTGTCCAAAAGGAGAAAACTGATAATTTTTATATCTCAAATTCGATTTGGTAACTTCCGTGGTAAAAGTCTCCTTGTTGGAGACTTCTCCGATTATCGGAATTTTAATTTGAGAGGTCTTCTATTTTAGTGGATATTTTTCCTACCATCCTCGTGGGGCTGATGAGTAAGTTAACATCCTGGCGGAATTTTCTAATGGTGTCAGCATACGATTTTTTTTGCGACTCCAATTACAATTGCTGATCATGTTCTACTGATCTTTCAGTTGCTTTCATCCCAATTCTGGTGTTCATCATCATCATTATCATCTTAGCTTTGGCTCCCTCTTCCCAAGATTAAGATCTACTCTTTTGATCATATTTTTATGGGAGACTCCTATAATTAAAAATCGGAGGCATCAACAAGGTGCTTCCTCTATTAGTTGCTCTTTTGTTACTACTGGACTTCCAGGAATCATTCAGTTTGTTATCAATAGCACTGCAACATCTCGATAGTTCACTAGACTTGGTGAGTTCATCTCTAGCCTTCTTTATCCTTAATATAGCCTATAATAAACTCGAGGTGTTCGTCAACCGTTATCTACTTCCTGACGACGCTTTTTTTTCCTATATCCTCAATCCATTCTTTATCATTCAGTTTTCGATGCAAGTTCTTCTGGTAGTTGCAAAACTTCAGTATCTTCTGAATCTCCTCTTCGATTTTTTTCCAGCAAACATTGTCTGCCCTACATTCACTTCGCGCAGTTTTCGTACTGGGTTGAAATTTTTGAATTTCATTTTGTCTTTGACATTGAATTTTATTTATACTGACAATCAAAGTTGAAATCGAAGTCAAAATCAAAATCAAAGTTAAATTCGAAGTCAAAATCAAAATTAAATTCAAAATCAAAGTCAAAATAAAAGTTAAAATCAAAGTCAAAATCAAAATTAAAGTTAAATTCGAAGTCAAAATCGCAAAATCATAGTTGAAAACAAGGTCAAAATTAAAATCAAAGTTAAAGTCGAAATCGAAGCCAAATTGAAGTCAAAATAGAAATCAGAAACAAAATCCAAGTTAAAATCAGTTAAAATCAAAGCCAAGTGAAAGTCCTAATCGAAATAAGAGTCAAAATCAAAATTAAAGTTAAATTCGAAGTCAAAATCGCAAAATCATAGTTAAAAACAAAATCAAAATTAAAATCAAAGTCAAAATCAAAGCCAAATTAAAGTTAAAATCAGTCAAAATCAAAGCCAAGTGAAAGAGTGAAATATGAGTCAAAATCAAAGTCGAAGTTATAGTCAAAGTCAAAATCGAAGTAAAAAACGAAATCAAAGTTTAAGTTATAGTTAAAAACAAAGTCAAAATTAAAATCAAAATTAAACTCGAAGTCTAAATAGCAAAATCAATCAAAATAGAAGGCAGAATTGAAGTCATAGTTGAAGTCAAAGTCAGAGTTACATCAAAGTCATAGTAAAAATCAGAATCAAAGTCAAAGTAGAAGTTAAAGTCAAATCCAAAGACAAATTGTAAGTCAAAATTAAAATCGAAATTAAATTTGAAGTCAAAATCGCAAAATTGAAGTCAAAATCAAACTAAAAATCGAAACCAAAATTAAATTCGAAGTCAAAGTTGCAAAATCAAAGTTCAAATCAGAATCAAAATTATTGTCAAAGTCGGAGTCAAAATCGGAGTTAAAATTAAAACCAAAGTAAACTCGAAGTCTAAATAGCAATATTAAAATCAAAATCTAAGACAAAGTAAAGCCAAAATCATTCACAATCGAAATCAGATTCAAATTTAGTCAAAGTAGAATTTAAAATCGGAGACGAAGTCAAAGTCAGAGTCTTAATCAGAGTCAAAATCGAAATCACAACAAAGTCAAAATAAAAATCAAAGTCAAATTTGAAGCCAAAATCGAAGTCAATGTTTAATTCACAGTCAAAATCAAAATTCAAATCAAAATCTAAGTCGAATTAAAGTGAAAATCTCAAACTCGATGTCAAAATCGCCAAATCATAGTTAAATTCAAATTCAAAATTAAAACCAAAGTTAAATTTCAAGTCAAAATTGCAAAATTGAAGTCAAAATCAAATTCAAATCTAAACCAACTTAAAATTCGAAGTCAAACTCGCATAATCAAAGTCAAAATCAATTAAAATCAAAGTCAGAATTGAAGTCATAGTTCAAGTCGGAATCAAAGTCAAAATTAGAGTCAAAATCAAAATCAATTAATATCGAAGTCAGAATTGAAGTCTTAGTTGAAGTCAAAGTTAAATTTAGGGTAAAAATTGGAGTTATATCAAAGTCAAATTAAAATCCAGAATCAAAATCAAAACCAAAGTGAAATTCGAAATCAAAATCACAACTTCAAAGTTAAAATTGAATCGTGAATTTCGAAAAGGGCTCAACTCTAAAAATCATAAGAGTCATTTTTACTGTCGTTTGTTATGCAAAAATGACACTTATGGTTTTTTTTAGTTGAGCCCTTTAGAAAATCACAATTTAATTGAAGTCAAACTAAAATTCAAGGTCAAAATTGAAATCAAAATCAAATTACAAAACTGTACCCCTGATTGGATTTTGAATTTTTGATCCAGTTGCCTGATGGATAAGAATAATTTCCCTCAGATTTCTTTTCATGTCCAATCGAATCGGAAACGTAATGAAATTCTATCGGAAATTATTTTCAAAATTCCGATGAAATCTTCAAGCACAACTGTATGGATAATTTTCCGAATTTTTGAAAAATCACAATTAAATTATTATTCTCCTGTCGTTAAAATGATTTTTTCTTTAAATATTAAACTATGACTTTTTCTAAAATTAATCAAAGAACAAAGATTTATGGAAATTACACTCATCAAAATCGGATAAAATCACTCATTTACAACAAGTATATAAAGAATAAATTCGATGAAACTTCAGTTCTATTGAAAATAGAAATTCATTATAAATGACAATTGAATAAAATTTGTTTTATTTTCATATTTCTAATTATAATCTAAAATTCTAAAGAATTTCAGATTCTAAATAATTACAATAACTAAGTGTTAAAAATAAACCTCATGTGATTAAAACCAGAATTATTTACAATTAATCGGGTATAAATATTTTTATACCTGTTTGATATAAAATTGCAATGGAAAAATTGTTTTAAAAATGAGAAGATAATTTTTAAAGTTTTTTTTTTTTTTCTCCGTGTGCACGACAATAACGACGACTTCGGCGGCAGTGGTGGCGGCAAAGTGGCGCAAATGTGAGACGATGAAAATATTGGGTCTATTTTGAAATTCTATTTTGGTTCGTCGGCCGAGAACTGAGCACACTCTTCCAACTACGAGTGCGTTACGCACTCGCCATTACTACTATCCTGACCAACATTCAACTTTTGCTTTCACGTTTATAAGCGAACATTGATCCATTGATATTTTGCCTTTAAGAAAATGCGATGCAATTTTATGCGACAATTATTTCTCATTATTAGAAATATGAAAATTTTTTATTTTCTCGTAGCAGAAAAAAAACAATTATATGTCACACTAAAATAAAGATGAGTGTTTGTATGAAAATTGAAATCAAACGCGTTTAACGAAATATACAGTAAAGAGAGAATCAGACGAGTGTTGAAAATTTGAACAAAGAAACGTTACTTTCAAATTATTAAGAAGAACATATGTTTTTACATTCTCATCAATAATGAGAAAGTATTATTATTATCAAGTCGACAAATTTTTAATTTAAATACTTATTTTGCATGATATATTTTCATTTTTCAATACTCTTTTAGAAAATTTTTATAACTTTTTATGGGAAAAGTTTTTTTTAAAACTTGGATAAATTTTTGAGGAGAAATAATTTCAAACCTTTAAATTTAAAATTATTCCAAGCATATATTTTCCTTTTGCAAAAAATTTAAGTTTTTTTTTTAAAGAAAGGAGAATTTAAAATAAAGTTAAAAAATAAACTAATTTGAAAAATGAAAAATAATTTCTTTTCGTGTTATAAAATTCCAATTAAAAGTGGAAACAATTTTTTTTTTTAATTTAATTACATTTTTTTTATTCCATCATTAAAAAATTTTGAACAAATTGTCAAGTTTTTCAACAGTGAATACATAAAAATAATTCTGCGACATTTTGATAAGACAATATTCTGAATATCGTGTTAATACGTTTTTACTAAAAATATACTATAACACATATAATATAATAATGATAATAAATAAAATAAATAACAATTATCATGAACAGATAATAAATAATACAGGAAACAAATATATATTTATTTTTATAATAAATATAAAAAAATACTTGTCAAATTAGATTAAGATAATCTGAATTAGGTCAATAATTAAGACTTTACTAAAAATTTAGACCAAAATTAAGGTCAACACAAAAGCGTTTTTCATTTTTATGAAATTCTAATCTAAAGTTATGTCAATAATTAGAACTTAAATGAAAATTAGACCTACACATAGGTCAAGAATTAGGTCTTAAATAAAATTAAGACCTAAATATAGATTAACAATTAGGTCTTGAATGAAATTGAGAACTAAATTTGATCAACAATTAGGCATTAATTAAAATTCTTTCTTAAATTTAAGCAACAATTTGGACTTGGATAAAATTTAAAACTAGGTCGACAATTAGGCCTTTTTAAAAAATCATGACCTTAATTTAGGTTAAAAATGGGTCTTGAATAAAATTTACATATGTACACAGGTCAACAATTAGGTCTTTTATAAAATTTAGACCTATATTTAGGTCAAAAATTAGATCATGAATAAATTACAGACGTAAATTTTATCAAGAATTACAGGCCTTAAATGAAATTCATTTATAACTTTACTCAACAATTTTGACTTATTGTTAAATGGAATTTAAACGTCAATTTAGGTCAACCATTAGGTCTTGTATAAAATTATCATATAAATTTAGGCCAACAATTACTTCTTTTATAATCTTTAGATCTAAAATTTAAGTTATGAATGAAATTCAGATCTCAGTTAAATCAACAATGGGTCTTAGATGAAAATTAGACCTAAATTTAGGTCAATAATTAGGTTGTTTATGAAATTCTCATCTAAATTTAGGCTATCAATTATGTCTTTTATAAAATAAAGACCTACAATTTAGAAAATAATTAGATCTTTCATAAACTTTAGACCTATATTTAGGTCAAAAATTACAACATAAATGAAATCCAGAGGTCAATTTAATCAACAATTCAGTATTAGATGAAACATAAACAAAATTAGGTCAACAATTTGGTCTTATATAAAGTTTAAACAAAATGAGGTCAATAATTCAGACCTAAATTTAGGTCAATATTAGGTATTTTTGTAATTCAACCCTAAATTTAAGTGAAAAATGATGTCTTTTTTTAGTTTAGATCTCAATGCAGGTCAAGAATAAGGTGTTAAATGAAATTGTGACCTAAATTTAGATTAACAATTAGGCCTTATATGAATTGCAGGCATAATTTTAGGTCAACAATAAAATTCTAAATTAAATATAGATCAAAATTTGATCAACATTTTATTTTAGACTAAATTTAGACCGAAAAGTAGGTCAACAATATTTAAAAGTAACTGAAAATTGCCTAAAAGATTAAACCTGAATATTAAACTGACAAATTTTTTGAATATAAAATAATAAAGTAAAAAAAATATATGTAAATAAAGTGTATGTTTTCTAAACGTTTTTTTTTCTAAAATTGTTGTGACGAATGTTCTGTAGAAGGATGATGATCTTGTTCGTTGTCCCGGCCTGATTGGTGGGAAGGATTCCGAGCCGAATGGTATGATCTGGGTGAATACCGTACGAGTACGATATGAAGCATGAAATACGACGAAAGCATGAAAACCGGACTAAATGCGAATTTATTACATACAGTTTTCGGATTATTTCGGAATCATTTTTGAATTTGTATTTAGCTTGTTTATAACATCTGTAATTCTTGGAAAATCTGCAATTGTTAGGCTAAAAAAATATCAAGAAAAACTTCCTAATTAGTTTAAAATTAGTTCGAATTCGTTCGCAACAATCTAGATTTTAGTTTGATCTAAAATCTTATTTTTGACTTAGAATTGAAGAAGTTTTCTCGTATCACCAGAATTCTCAGGTCTAGATTAAATTTTAAAAATCATATCCACTCTCATAACATGTTACTTAGGCCTGTTTGTCATACGTAGTTGCAATTAAGAATCCAATTTCAATTTTTACCGGATGTTCCTCATGTACAAGAAACAGGAGGAAAAAAAATATTTTCCTGAATTTTTTGTAGCCAAGCATTTCGTTAAACTTTAATAGAACCTATTACATGCAAATATACATGTCTCAAACTATATTTTAGCATTTTTTAAAAAATTTTTCGTCCACTGTACTCGCGTTTATGGTTGTCCCGGAAATGTCCCGGCGTTTTTTGAGCTTTTATTTTGTTCGCTCGATGTCTCGGCTTGTGCAGCAGGTAATTTCAAAAACTTTGTTTTATTTTAAAGATAAAAACTTAAACTACAGAATGTACCTAACCCGACCTTGAAAGAAACTCCAGAAAATTTTTGCCACACTTTCAAAAAAATTTCATAATAAGTTAATTTTTTTCAAACTTTAAAAAAGTTTCTAAAATAATTTTTTCGTTGTTTTAAGAACTAATTCTAGTTGGATTTTGTAGTTTTGGTCTTTATCTTTAAAATAGCGCAAGGTTTTTCGTGTTATCTTTTACAGAACCCGAGATATCGTGCGGAAAATATGTCACCTCGAAAAAATCCGGGACATTTTCGGGACAGCCATATTTGCAAGCACAGTGATCAAAAAAATTTTTTCAAAATGCTAAAATATAGTTTAAGACGTGTATAATTACATGTAAAAGCTTCTTTTAAGATTCAGTGAAATGTTTGCTTGCAAAAAATTCAAGAAAATGTTTCTTCCTCTTGTAGATGAAGAATATCATTTAAAAAATAAAAATATGATTGAAATATTGTCGAAAGATTTTAAAAAATTCAGATATTGACAAAATTTGTTCGTAATCAAATCAATAATTTTCGTGTACAAATATTTCCAGAGTTTTTAATCGATTTTTATAATTTCGTCCTCTATATATTGAATCGGACATTTTGATTTCTTGAAAACTCACACTAGGGAATCGTAATCAGCGACAATGAAAACCACCGACTAACGAGTTCCAAGCAAATCTGGTAGATTGAAGGGAATATAATTTGTTTTCGGAAAAATACGTCCACTATTTGAATATAGTTTAAAATTTTTAAAAACTAAATTCAGATTCAAAATCATCGGACCAAGAAATTTTTGGAAGTATAAAGTCTTTATATAAAATGAATTTGTCAAGGAATTTTATATCAAAAATGGATAATCTTTTGTTTGTCAAATTTTGTAATTTTTATTAATTCAGATATCTTTCGAAAAATAAAAAAAAATTCACAAATCCCAATATTTTGGGAATTCGATCTTTTTACCAATTCAAAGTTTTTTTTTGCCTTTATTGAATTTGAAACAATTTATAGTTTTAAAAATATTAATTTGTGTTTAGAAAAATTTTCTCGATCTAACTAAAAGGTTTTATTTTGATCGACCAACCGAAAAATATTTTCCCACCACAAATATCAATTCAAATTTATTTCTATATATCATCGAAATAAATAATTTACTTCGTGTGAAGAATCACGAACATTGTTAAATTATTTTATTCGGTAATTATTTCTGCTTTTCATTTTAGTTATACAATATTATCGTAATCCTTTAAATAAATATATCATCAGATACTTAAAATATTCGGCGGATTCGGAAATTCAACTTCTCACCAATTTCTCTGACGGACCCATTGTTCACATTACATTCATTGAGTTAAACGACTTGACCTTACACTGTAATTTGCGTTGATTACTGACTCGGCACTTGCTCAGACATTTATATACTTAATTCGCGATTCATCACTTTTAAAATTCAGTGTATTTTTCTGATAATTCTTCTGTATAAACTATTAACATTTCAAATTTTACAATATTATTATTATTATTACTATTTTAATTTTTTTAAGGGACTTTTTGGAAATCTGCTTAGATATCTTGAATTCCACACTCGAAGGTTATGTGGAGTTGGTATTTAAAAAGAAAAATAAAAAACTAAATTAGTTCCTTCGAATCCAAATTTAGTCCTCAGGGTGTAAATATGTTATTCTATAATTTTTATTTCGATTCGAATTTGTCTTCTATTTTGACTTTGATTGCAATTTTGACACTAATTTTGACTTTAACTTCGATTTTAACTATGATTTTAACCCTGATTGTGACTTTGAATTTAACTTATAGTTTCACTTTGATTTTGACTTTGATTTCGAGTTTGACTTCGATTTTGAAACTAAATTTGACTCTAATTTTGACACTAACTATGACGTTGACTTTGGACTTGACAATGATTTTGCCTTTGTTTATGAATCTAATTTCGATTTTGACTCTAATATTGCCTTTGATTTTTACTTTGATTTCGATTTTAACTAAAATGTTGACTCTATTTTTAACTTTAACTTTAGTTTCGACTCTAATTTTGACTCTATTTTTGACTTAAACTTTAGTTTTGACTCTGATTTTGCCTTTGGTTTTTACTTTGACTTCGGATTTGACTTAAAATTTGACTTAGAATTCGACGTTAACTTTGATTTTGCCTTTGATTTTGACTATGACTTCGATTTTGAATCTAAATTTGACTCTAATTTTGACACTAACTTTGACGTTGACTTTGGATTTGACTATGATTTTGCCTTTGTTTCGATTTCAACTAAGATATTGACTCTAATTTTGACTCTACTTTTGACTTAAACTTCGGTTTTGACTCTGATTTTGCCTGTGATTTTTACTTTGATTTCGATTTTGACTTAAAATTTGACTTAGAATTCGACGTTAACTTTGATTTTACCTTTGATTTCGAGTTTGACATTGATTTTGAATCTAATTTTGACCCTAACTTTAAAGTTGACTTCGGATTTGACTCTGATTTCGTCATTGATTTTTAATTGGATTTCTATTTTTGACTTCGATTTTAACTAAGATTTCGACTCTAATTTTGACTATTTTTTAATTTAACTTCGGTTTTGACTCTGATTTTGCCTTGATTTTGACTTTGACTTCGAGTTTGACATTGATTTTCAATCTAATTTTGACTCTAATTTTGTCCCTTACTTTGACATTGACTTCGGATTTGACTCTGCTTTTGCCTTTTTAAATTTGATTTCGATTTTGATTTTGACATAGTTTTTTAATTTTGACTTTCACTTTTATTTTCACCTTGATTTTCACTCTGATTCTCAAAGTCAAAGTCAAAATCAGAGTCAAATTCGAAATCGATGTCAAAGTTAAAAATAGAACTAAAATCAAAGTCAAAATCGAATTCGTAATCTAAGTCAAAGTCAAAATTAATTTTTAAAATAGGAGTCATAATCGAATTCATAATCGAAGTCAAATTCAAAGCCAAAATCAGAGTCAAAATCAAAATCAATGTGAAAGGTACAGTAAAAATGAAAGTCAAAGTGAAAAATAGATTCGAAGTGAAAGTCAAAACAAAAATAACACAATTATTATACCACTAATTAGACAAGATAAAAATTATAAAAATAATCTTCCCGATCTATTATTATTTTAAATTTTTCCTCACCAAAAGCGATTGCCTAGAGTGTACATGTGCATATAAACACGGAAAGACCCAGGAAAAAGACATTTTCCTCGCCTAATATTGTCAGCAGCGAAACCGAATATTGCAGTAGAGGTAATGCTCAAAAGTGCCGTCTGCTTGGAGACCCTCCAAATGGGATCAGTTTCATCGAGTATCAAGGCACTACTGGAAATGAAATCTCACTTTTCTCTTTCTCTCTCTCTCTATATCGACAGCGACCATCTATGAATACTTTCGTAAATTTTTTTTAATAAATAATATAAATAGAAAACTTCTAAAAATAAAGTTTTCGGGTGACCTGCTCATAAAACCGCAATAAGTCAAGAAAAAAAGTGCATCGACATAAAATTTTTCATTTTCTATATTAGATCCTTCTTGAAACTGAACTCCTAGTTTTTTTTTGTTTTGAAAATTAAACATTTTTCGATTAAAAAACTTTTTTGGTATCAATTTCTTATTTAATTTTGGATTCGAAATTGTATTTCCTTGTTTCCCACACAGAACATAAAATTTCCTAGAGATCCTCAAGGGAGAGTTGAGACATGTGGGTTCGAACTGTGATTGGTAGCGGGAAACCGGAATCCAATATTTTGAAACATGCTCGAATTTTGTTTAAATTTGAAATAAACACAGTAATAATACTGAATTTTAATTTTTTCTTTGGTTTAAAAAATAAAATAAATAATAAATATTTTTGGTACAGCCAAAAATATTTCTTAACCTGTTTTCACCATCAATCGTTTCCCACATTTCAGGTGAAAAATTTAACTAAAAAAATATAACACGAATTTATTAATAAATAATTATAATATACAATAGTATATTATAATACATATAATAAAAAATAATTTGTTAATAAATAATTGCTCACAATATTTGATGTTACTTATTTATTATGAAGTTCTCTTTATTGAAACTAGACATAAAATCCAAAATTATTATTAAGTATCCAATCTTGTCGATTGATATTTTTTAACCTCATCTCGCAGATTTGGACGTATTTTTAATTGAATAAAATACGCAACACGAGATACCTGAGTTTAACAACAGATAAACATAACCTATTTCACAGAACATGTGGCATATGAAAAATTAACATTGAAAAAGTTAAAATAACTTTATTAAAAAATTAAAGTATTGAGAAAATATGTTACAATGAAATCATTCGTTTTTGTATTAATATTTGCTCTTTGGAAACCTATGACGAGTCTTTATGTGTGACATTCCACAATGAAAGATACCTAACGCGACAACAAATTATATAGGTTATGTTTATGCAAGTTTTTTCTTGATTGAAGATTCATTTTTAATTATCTGAAGTCAAAAACTATTTTATCAACTATTTTACATGCTAAATAATTAATAAAAACTGTTTTTGACTTTAGGCAATTAAAAATGAATCTTAAATACGAAGTAGTATAAGGAGCCCCCACTATGCAGAATGAATATGTACCCAGTTTTCCAATTCTCTTTAAATTTGTCAGATTCGCGACACTAGCAAACCTATAGTGAAAATTTTGAAACATTGAAATTTTCATCTGATATTTGACGCGATCACGAATTTCACAACATTTCACAAGCAACTAAATATTGAAAATTTGAAACGGAATTATAATAAAATCGTGAATGTTTTATAATATAAATTACAATTTATAACTTATAAGAGAATTCTATTCCAATAGTGTTGTTGAAAGCAGTAAGCAGGCCTGGCAGTAAGTGTAGATATAATGTAAACAATGTAAAGTAGTGAGTATAATTTGTCACTTTCAGCATTAATTATATACGTATATATTTAGATTATTTATTAATATACACAATTGAGGAGTAAGTGGCCAAAAGTGGATAAGTCCATATTTTACTATTTCGAAAAAATTTAAAGAAATGCAATTTGACACATAACCATTAAAGTTAATTTCAAAATAGAAAAACAATACTGATTTATTTATATCAGAATATTTTTTTGGACTTAAAAGTTTTCTTATTAATTAAAGTGAATCATGAATTTTAAAGTTTTGGACACGGAAAATGGAAAGTGATACTTTTTTCAAAAATGGACGTATCAACTTTTGTCCGCTTACTCCTCAATTATGCATAATGAAAGTTTGTATTTAAAGTTTAAAGTAAGAAATTTTGTTCCTGATTTTCATATGAATTCAATTTTGAAGGTTAGAATGTCAAAATTCAAGGAGCGTGATATAAAAATACATAGATGTTTGTACGTTTCATTTTTGCAAAAAAATATTGATTTAGTGAAACTTCCTTCAAGAAAATGGGTTTTTTCACGAGGAAACAAATTATTTTTCGGATTTCAACGAGTTGAAGATAATGGATATGTTAGAAAAAGAGTTGCAGTACTCACAAAATATGAAATACAAAATTATGTATTTACATTAATCACAGAGTAGTTTTTATATACAAATTAATAATTTTTCACTTTCCACTCATCAATAAAAAAACAAATTATTACATTAAATATGAAAAAGACACCTGCATAACTGTCAATTTAAAAGGCACAATACATTTACGGACATTTTCAATTTTAGTCGCAGCACTGCGCTAGTATCGCTAAGCGGACACGCCGAAAGTGAATTGAAAAT
>JUFY01027851.1:0-12598 GCA_001855655.1 Leptopilina clavipes | reverse complement strand
CTGTAATTGAATCAATAATTTCTGTATTTGAATCAATAATTTCTGTATTTGAATCAAATACCATTTAATTGACTCAAATTAAATTTATTTGATGCAAAGAAATATTTATTTAATAATAGTCAAGTAATTCATTATTTGAATCAAACAAATTTTTTTTTCAGTGTATAGTATGATCAAAATAACTTTCTAAAATTTTTAGAAAAAAAAAATTATTTTTGTTAAAGTCTTAAATAAAAAAATTTTTTTCTTGAGATCCTGTTGATCAATTTCAAAATAAAAAGAAAGAACTTTTTTGTCTTTACATGTTGTATACAGGCATCACAGTACCTTTTATCCTCAAAAAAGGGGAAAAGGGGAATTTTTTTTCTAAAAAAGGGGACAAAAAGGGGACAAAAGATATACCCAAAAAATAATAGTTTTAAAAGTCATATTAATAATATATTAATAATTTTACAATTTCTTACAGTTTTGGGCTCTAGTAGGAAATAAGTTTAATATTAAGAAAATTTTTTCATACATATCTACATCACATAAACAATATATATGGGCGATTCCGTGAAATTTACATATGACTTCTAAAATTCGGCCAAATATTTTTTTTTTTATTCTTCATTGACAAAAAAGGAATACGTATTTTTTATTTTTTTCTTTAAGAAAAATTTTTATTAAAAAAATGACAATTTTTTATAAACAAATTAATTCTTTTTTAATTTGGGCATGATTTTTTTTTATTTTTTCTTTTATTCCACACTTGGAAGTGTTAAGAATAGTTTGCAAAAAGTTTTGGAGTGGGCCGAATTTAATTTTTTGTTTATAAAATTGATTAATTAAAAAAAAATTTTATTTATGTTTTTTTTAATTTCTCCAACCAAAATTTATTTTAATTTCCATTTCTATAAGTGAAGTATAGGTTTTCAGGAATCACAAAACTGTTTGTTATAAAAAATTTTTAAAAAAGCATTTAAAAAAAATTTCTTTTTATAATTCATTTATTTAAACAAAAAATTTAATTTGTCCCACTCCAAAACTTTTTGCAAACTATTCTGAACACTTCCAAGTGTGGAATAAAAGAAAAAAAATTTTAAGAAATCATGCCCAAATTAAAAAAAAATTAATTTGTTTATAATAACTTGTCATTTTTTAAAATAAAAATTGAAATATATTTAAAAAAAAAATAAAAAATTTTTATTTCTAACCAGTAAAAGGGGAAAAAGGGGACAAATCACCAAAAAAGGGGAAAAAGAGGACAAATCATCAAAAAAGGGGAAAAAGGGGACAAAATGTTTAAAAGGGGACAAAAAGGGGAAAAGGGGACCATCTGTGATGCCTGTTTTTAGGTCTAACTAGTCTTGAAAAATTATTTGTCGATCAACAACGATTTTTTTCGTTAAATTATGTTCAGAAAAAGGAAAGTCGTCAAATTTTTGTTATGTTTTTAACACTTAGTTTAGTATCCAATTAACACTTTTAGAAATTCAAAAATCGGAAACTGTTCAAAAATTCCTGAGTTCAAAATTTTAAATACACAAAATGTCTATAGATTTTTATTCATCTTTCAAAATATATACCCTTTCGGATTTTATATATATATAGGTATATACATTGTACTACCATATCCAAACGGTAAATTTGTCACAGCTTTTAGGGCTTTTAAAAGGCAATAATAAGTCAGATTTAGAATACCTCACATAAATATACAACGTCTTTATTATTTTGACTGCTCCAAATTTCACAGCTGTCGGATTAAAGACTTTTGTGTGTGTGTGTGTGTCTCTTATTGTCATCAGAAAAAATTATATTACTTATTGGAAATCCGTTGTCCCACACACAACATGTCGTCGCACACCTTTTCAAGAAATATTTGACTTTCAATTTTTGTACCGTTTGCCTTTAATATTCGAACAGATCTCTTTTTTTTCGGGGGTTTAATCTACTTTTCACTTTTCATAAACATTGAAAAAAATTTTTTTCCGATATATTTTCCGATTGTCAATTATTAACCTAATATATTTTTAATAAACATTAAAATTAATATTCAATTAACATTGAATATTAATTAAAACATTAATTAAAACATTAAAATTAATATTCAATTAACATTGAATATTAATTTTAATGTTTTAAATTAAAATTAATTTAAATTAATATTCAATTAACATTGAATATTAATTTTAATGTTTGTAATTTAATTGAACAATAATAATGATTTTTTTTAATCATAGGTATAAAAATGATAAAATATACATTTGTGAATAAGCCATTGAGTGTATTGTTTTTATCTGGGTGAACACACTCACACAAATATAAATCACGCGTAATGAGAGAACCCTGGACAATAGACAGTTGAATAATTTCAACACATGAGGCTGTGCGACCGTCGCAAAATTGTCACTCCAGCAGAGCAAACTCGCAGCCTTAAACATAGACAAATTCTCAAACAAAATTAACTTGATTCTCCCCCCCCCCCACCACCCTCTCTCTCGCTCTCTTGCGTTCACACAAATGGACACACCAGTGACTCTCAACAGTTCATTTAATTAGTCACACGCGATTGATTAGTGAATGAAATATGAAGAAAAAAATATTTTCGAATATTTTTTTACATTTTTTTTTTCATGTTTAAGAAATTGATATATAAAATATAATAATAGTAAAATAATAATAATAAGTAATAATAATAAAAATAATAATAATAATAATTAATAATAATAACAATAATAATAATAATAATAATTTAATAATAGCAATAAAAATCAATAATTTTTCACAAATTAGGTAAATTGTTCATTTGACCCAAAAAAATTTAACAAAAAAAAAAATTTGTCTAAAAATATTTTTTTCAACCTAATAAGATTCACAATTCAAAGTTGATTATTATTATTATTGCGATATATTCAATGTTGGTTTCAAGTTTGCGATGATTCAGTAGGTATTCTGAGATAATTTTTTTTTACTATAAAATTGCGATGACGCCTTTTCAGTTACGACTCTTCTGAGAATGATGATAAAATATTCAATTTTACTCGATAAAACCAAATTTTTCAAAATAGTTTTTCCACTTTTATTAATTTTTTTTTTAATTTTTTTTTTTTGAAATTTAAATTTAAAACAAAACAAATTTTTCTTGCATGTAAATAAATAAATAAATAATTATTGCCGGTAGCTAAAATTATTTTTACTGCGGAGCCAAAAATTACCTTAGTATTTAGGTATAATTAACTTTAATTCGAGGATTGTTAAATGATCCGCTTTCGTTCGATTCTTTCGATAAAATCAACCAGATCACTAATTGAACGGAGTCATTAAATAAATCATCGAATCAGAACGCGTTCTTTTTATCATAAATTAGGTACAAATTGACAGTAAAAAAAAAAAGAAATTCTCTAAATAAATAAATTAATTAAATAATTAGCAGGTAATATTTATTGCAAAAATAATATAATAATAATATAATAATTATTCTAAATAATATTTTTATTATATATTATTATTATTATTATTATTATTATTATTATTATTATTATTAATATTTTGAATATTAATTAATATTGTTGTTATTATTATTGTTATTATTATTATTATTATTATTATTATTATTATTATTATTATTTTTTTTTTTTTATCATTATAATCATTATATGTACCAAGAAATTGAAAAAGGCATAAATGCAATTTGAATTTCGCGCCAATTGAGTTTAACACGCAGAAGGCGGGAAATTCAAATTCTGAATTCTCTAATTAAAGAAAAATTACCCAATGAAAATGATTTTCTCTAACAAAACATATCGAAACAATCGATACGAAGGAAAATTAATATTCCCATTTCCGAGTGCATTGAAAAAATGACTTTCGTTAAAATTAATATGTAAAAAAAGACATCGAAAAAAGTGAAATGCTTCAAATTGATTTTAAAAGGAAAGATTTTTTTTCTCTATCGAAAGTTAAAAGGTGTATTTTAACTTTTATTTGAATTAAAGTGAAAAATGAGGAGTTAAGATGATGACGATGGGCAAGAGAAAAGAAAAAGTAAACAAAGAGGTCTCTCGAGTATATATTCGGTTATTCTAAAGTGCAGATGGAACATCCGCTTCAATAGGCATTTGATCATTTCTACTACATTTTATATACCCCGCACCGGATGTTCGTTCAGCGAACCGAAATTATTCGCTCGTCGAACATTCGATCTCATTTAACAGGATCAAATTTTTTTTTTTTAAGTTCAATGTCAAATTTTTATTTGAGAACTTTGGAAACTTGTTTTCATTCCCATCGTTCAAAATTAATTTTTTTTTACAAAAAACAAAATTAAATAATAATAAGGTAAAATATTGCATTAAATGAAACAATAGACAATGGAGTGTAAAAAAATAAAATAACAATAATTACTACAGTAAAGAGCGATAAACAAAACAATAAAAAAAATAATAATGAAATTAAAAAAAAAAAGATAATGTCTAAAAAAAAATTTATTTTTTGCTTTGGAATTTTCTATAATTAAAAATTTTACACTTTGGAAAAGTAGATGATAAAAAAAGAACGTTGAACAGAATGAATTGATAGATTTTCTTTTCGGTTAAATTTACCATCAGACAATCAAAAAGCGAGTCACGTGTTTCTATAGAACCGGATGTATTGAGATAATTTTTTCTTTCTCATCAGCCCCTATATAGTATCATAAAATTTACCCAAAAATAATTCGATTATTTGAAGTTAAAAAAAAAAATGTTCTATTTAATTAATATACGCGGTGTTCAAAAAATAACAACAAGTTTAAATATCTAAAAATGAATTATTTTTCAGAAAAAGAAATAATTGAAACAAAAAATAATAAGTACATAAAAAAATGGTATCATTTAAAAAAAAAATATCGACACAAAAATTATAAATTGACTCTAATTTACATTTGATTTCAAAATAACAATTATAGTAGCTAGGCTTTCAATTTTTTCCAAATATAAATATTGAATTAATCGTTTGTTTCTTTAACTGTCGAAGCAGATGAAATTTGAACTTGAAAACACGTGGAATGAAAATTTTACTTTTAATTATTTTCATTAGCTATAATAATAATAATAATAATAATAATTATTATTATTATTAATTATTATTATTATTATTAATATTATTAATATTATTATTAATATTATTAATATTATTATTAATATTATTATTATTATTAATATTATCATTATTATAATTATTTATTTATTTATTTATCATTTAACCATTGTCAGTCAAAACAAACAAAAAATTGTCCCTAAATATAAAAAATAAACACGACGATTTAAATTTCCAAAGATAAAAAAAATCTCAATAACCTTGAGATAAATTTAACCTAATCAAAACTCGAAAATTCATAATAACTTAAAAAAAAAAATTTCTTTAAAATTATTAATTTGGGAAAAAATTACTATAATTTTAAGAAACAGTCGAAAGAGATGAAAATTATGGACAAAGAAAATTATCAACTATTGTCAAAATGATCTTTATCGAAAAAAATCATCTCCCACGAGGTTATGATTAATTTTGTTCGTTTGAAAAAATCTTATCGCCTCGATTTAAAAAAAAAAACCCCTTGACAAATTAATGATAAGATTAAAAGCAAGGGGAAAAATTATTCCCCCCTCCCTAAAGCAAAAAAAAAACACAGAGTAAATAAAAAAAACAAAAGAAAACTCACATTTAATAAGCACAATGCCATTTCGTTGGAGTTCCTCCATGATATGTATATATGGAGTCGTCCTCTTCGCCAGAGCGATTTGACGACTTAACCTATCCAATTTCCATGCACTGTTTTTTTTTTTTAAATATTCTTCTTATTAATTATGTCACACATACGCGCACTCAAAAAGGGGAAAAATAAACTCAAATTTTCGCTCTCCCGGCACACTTGACGTTATTTACCCGAAAGAAAGAGAGAGATATATAGAGAAAAAGGGAGGGGGGGAGGGAAAATAGACACGGGTCGTTGACCATTGGGCAGGGAAAACATTGTTTAGCCTAAAAAAAATTTTTGTTTGCTAAATAAAAAATAAAAACACACTGTTACATATTTTATTTGGAGCGAAAAAGAATTTTTTTGAGAACGCGACAAAAGAATATTCTCTCCACACTGCCTTGTGGTACTGTGTGTACAACTACAGTGGGAGAGAGGAAAAACATGGCGTCACAACCAGAGACTGAATTATATGGCCAAGCGGTTCAAAAGCAACGTGAAACAAGGCAGTTGGTAAGAGCAACGAAGCCCGTCGCCCGGTTGGGGATCGGGCTGTCAGACCGAGCGGAAGGTAGTCAGCAGCGCCAACGAAAGGCAATCGTCCTATAGTTTGAGTGCCGACCGAGAGAAAGAGAGAGAGAGAAAGAGAGCAGAGGGAATTGTGCATTGTACTCTTGCGAGAGAGAAAGGCAGAAACTGCGCGAAAGGGAATATTGTTCGAGTGAGAGAGAGGGAGAGAGAAAGAGCACCTAGAAAAGGACGAGAAAGGAAACTGACGAGGCCTCTTCAACGGATCGCAAAATTCACAATGTTCAATTGTTTGGCAATTTTTCTTCACCTCCTGGGATATTTTCCCGTAAACTCTCATACTTTTCGAAACATTTCTCCCCCCCCCTCTCTCTCTCTCTCACTCTCTCTCTCTCTCTCTCTCTCCTACTGCCACAACCTCGTTAAATAATTATTTTTTAAAAAAATGAAAATTAACAAAAAAATATTAAGAAAAAATTTTTGAAAAACTGAATGTAAGGATTAAATTTTAAGCAAAAAAAACATGAATTATAAGCTAAAAATTGTAAATATTTCGAAAGATTTAAAATTAGATAATAGAATCGAATTTTTTATTTTATCGAATTTTATATAACATTCTTTTACTTTTTTCGAAAAAACACATTGAAAAATAATACCGAAAAAAATAATTTTATCAATATGGTGATTTTTAATCCTAAGAATGGTAAGTATTTTAAGGTTATGTCAATTAAATTGTCAATTATTATAAGAGGATACATGTGGATATAACGGTAAACAAAATAAATCTAGTTTTGTTCAATTGAAATTCCAGTGAAGCCACCGACTTATGAAGGCCCCGGAGGGAGGAGGGGGAGTGAAGGACACGAAGATGCATTGCAATGCTGCTCAGGATCGGATCTCCTAATCACTTGAGCCCTCTTGACAAATCTATTATTGAAATCTTTACAAATTACAGAAGGTGAAAAACTTTTTTTCACCTAATATTGAAAAAAAAACTTAATATTGAAAAGACAAATGAAGAAAAGGATTAAAAGTATGGAAAAAATTTTCCAACCGTTTTAAGTAATTGATTTACTGCATTAATCATTTCGTGCAATAGAATGAATATGAAAGAAACATTTTTTCTAGTCTATTTAGTTAGCATAGAATAGAAATTAAATGACGTAATAATAAAGAACGCATTTTGAGAAATTATGTGTGAGTGAATTGCGCATATGTATGTATGAATACATTCATCTTCATTTATCATAAGAGTTAATTGACGGTACTTGGAAACAAGCAACTCAACCAATATAATACGATTCACAGAGAGGAGACGAAGCAATCTAATTGAAATTCATACTACATCGGGGCCTTTGATCGATTACAAAATATTTTAGTTAAAGAAAAAAAAATCCTCCCAAATAATCATTCATTCTTTCTTTTTCGATTACTCTATTTCGTTCACTGTTTTATGAAAATGAAACACGTTTTTTACAAAAAAAATTAATACCGCGTAATCTGCAAAATTTATCTATAAAAATTAACCCAATCTTTAATTTTCTATTTCAAAATTGACATAACCTCTAAATACTCCCGTTTATTTTTTTCTTATAAAAAAAAATGAAAAAAATAACGAAAAATTACTAAATACATAAACAAACAAGTAAGCAAATTTTACTAAAATATTTTTCATTGAAAAAATAATATTGCGAATAATACAAATTCCTTCGACATTCAATTTTTTATTGCAAAACATTCCCTTTAAAATAAAAAAGACTTCAGAGCAATAGAAAAAAAATGCCGAGAGAATACTAATTTTATGTAGAATTACTGACTCAAATTATAAAAATTAAATTAAAAAAACAAATAAATAGTTACTAAATTCATTGAATAATCAAATTTATGAAAATTATATATAAAAAAATAAGAATAAATAATATAAAATGATAAAAAACCGATAATAACAAAATAAAATTATTTAATTTCATTCAATATTAATTAAAGAAAAAATAAGTTGTCTTAAAAATTTATTCAATCACTACAGAAACTACTAGTAATTTTTTTCCGAAATTAAATTATTGCAGATGAATTCACAAAAATGCGAAACCCAATAGGAACTATAAAAAGAGGAAAAAAGAATTGCTAAGTAATTTTTGCAGAAACCGATTCTAATTTTGAAAATAACGTATAAAAAATTAAACAAAAAGCTACTAAGTAAAAAATTTAACGAAATCAAGTGTAAAATTAAATATAAATAAAAATTAAAAGAAAAAAAAGAAAATTAAAAACAGCACTATATAAAAGTAACATGCACCCTACACCATTCATGCAAAAAATGTCTTTTCAGGTTTACCAAATACATTTTTTTATTACGCTTCATTATTGATACGTTTTTTACAATTCTATTGTTTAACGATCAATAATGTATCCAGGGATAAAAAATGCACTAAAACCCATTTTCAATTTTTTCAAAAACAATTATTTTGGTACGAACGTTTTTCATTTTTTTTTAAAACGTTTTCATCCAATTATATTGTTTATATATATACTTTTGGTAAGAAATTTTCTATTTCTTCAATTTACGAGAATTTCTTCGTGATAGTAATATAACAAGAAAAATGATATTATCGGTATCAGTCACTTCTTTGTTATATACAATTCTCTTCATCATTTATCTGAAACGTCTTATGATCTTGGTCCAGGGACGTTGCGTTGAGGTTATCGCACGATATAATTCATTCGAACGCGAGAGACTCTTTGAATACTTAACCCCTCTTATATTTATCGGTCAAACGAGAAGAATCTCAAAGCTAAAATAATCTTTTTTCATAATTAGTTTCATTTTTCTTATTACTCATTAAAAACTCACCATTTTTCTGCTTCTCTGAATTACTTCCCAAGGCCTGTAACTTCTTCCAACCCTTTTTCCAAATCATCGCCGCTTTTGTTTTCCTCTGATTTGCCTCGTAATTATTATTCCGTTGATTCACGACGCCTCTTCGCAATGAGCCGAGTCCAGATCTAAAAGAAAAAAATAAATTTATTAGATAGTGCTAAATTTTTGTGATGGGAGGGAAAAAGACGAAAAAATTACCTGTAACTTGCACTGGAACTTCCACTGAAACCTGAATCCAAATCGCATGCTATTGGCGAGAGAAGTTGATCAGTTGGACTCATGTTGCCGAGTAATTCATCAGTGGAGGTGTTTTTTGGATTTTCGGCAATGCTCTCCGTTCCTTCGATTGTCTTTGGCATTAGCATTGCTTCCACACTGAGATTTAGTTCACCAAGAACACGTCGATGACGATATTGTACACGACGAACTTCCTCGGCTACCAACGATTGTCTAGATCCACGTACCGATCGAGGACATTGACGCCTAGAATTACAATGAAATTAAATTACAATGAAAAAAAAGATTTTTTTAAGACCATTTCAATTATTTGCTGCGGCAAAATAACTCACCCAAGATCCGAGATTTCTTCATAGATATTTTCCTCGGTTCCATAACGTGTCATGTAGGTATGCCTCTTTTGTGGATTCATTTGTCTCGCTACGTACTGATTCGATTGATATGGATTCTGTTGATAAATTCCCCTCTGATTAATGTCCGTTGAGTACGAATTGGACACGTCCAGGGAAAATGGATTCGATACGTTACGATACGTATCAATGGCAGTATTATTGTGACTAAATGGATTTGTCGATTCCATTGGATATGAATTAATTGCACTTGTACTTGGCTCATAATAAGCATACGAATAATCTTGATATTGACGAAGTCGTGTGTTACTTGGCAAGGTTGGAATCATCGACATATTGGAGCAATTATCCACAAGATTAGAGCAATTATTTGTGTGATTATTGTGCGGCGGTGGATAGGTTGGTGGTGGAGGAAATTCCAGATTTACTCTACGTGGAATTGTCCCTAAACTGGCACCTGCCGACATTTCCAATGCCACGGGCTCAACACCTGCCTCGACCGAAATCGTTGCCATCTTTCTCTTTCATCCCTTGATCCCCTCGTGAAATACTCCTGTCCCCATTCTCACTGCAAGTACATAAACATTAATTCTTCATTCTAAATAATTACAATTAATTCAATATCAAGTGGGGGATTATGGGTATCTTGCATTTTCTACAGTCCTTATGATTTTGAAAGTTCAAAGACATTAAAAATAAACTATTACTAATAGTAATAATTGATCGAAAAAATTGTATGTCATACAAAGTAATAAAAAAATTCGAGAGAAAAAGTAGGTTAAAGAAATTCTTTAAAAGGCATTTCATATAAAGGAAGATTGAACACGACGGCGACTCTCACGTATGCGGCATTATGGAATATCTTTTTCTAATAAATTATCGCCTTATCGAATGACAATTAAATCGTTCGGAATAATTTTGATTTTATCGTTTCTAGTAGACAACAAGTTGAAAATGGTGCGTGTGTATTTATTACGAGGTGCGCTTTGATAATAATTCTCCGCTCTTGATTGTGCAACAACTCGCACGCTTATCAATTCCAATCAAATGTCATATTATAAAAGGAACATTTAGAAGAAAAAAAAAAAAAAAAAAAAAAAAAAACCAGTTCTCTAAACCAGCTTCCATTTGTGTGTTTTATTTCGACACGCATTGATTTTCTTGTGTAAAATGGAACGGAAAAATTAAATTCCTTTTATAAAACGTGAGAATCTCAATTGAATTCCCTTCATAATCGGCACGAAATTAAATCATTAAAATTCAACCTTCTACTTTCTAATTCGCTGATTTTTTTCTGCATTTACCTTTACAATATTCGACCCCTCTTTTTCACACACGTAAACAATTTCTTTAATTAAAATTATAAATAAATTATATTTAGAAATTTAGAATTTTTTTAAAAATAAATTTCAAAGAAGAAAAATTGAAAAAAACACGCTTTCTTTAAAATCAGAATCTCTGTGAAGTGAGTCACTTGAAGACACTGATTGTTTCATTTGCTTTAAATGATCACTCATTGACTCGTATTATTTTAATACATCTGCGCTCTCGCCAAAGATCATTGTCCCAACAGGAAGCATTTCATTTTCCCACCAAACAAAACTTGAGTTTCATTTTCAATTACTCGTACAAATATTATAATTTAAAAAGAAAGGGAAAAATTTCATTAAAAAAAATTTCCCCTCCAATTTATTTATCAATTTAGTGATTAAATTATTTAATTTGAATTTTTTCATTCGTTTGGTAAATTTAAGGAAGAATCTGACGGACAGTCAAAATAAAAGTTAGTTCAATTCAATATTTTCAAATTATTTATTTAATTTTTATTAAATAATTTGAAAATATTGAAAATATTAAAAATATTGATCATTTTAATTTAATTCTTAACATTTTAAACAATTGAACTTGCATTTAAATGAAAAATAGGCGCAATTTTCGGTCTAGAAAAGTTTATTCAATTTTAGGTTATGTTACCTTATTTATCGTTTTTTATTTGTAGAAAATTTGTCATTTTTATTCAAATGCAACTTAATTGTTTAAAATATTAAAAATTCTTTATCCTTCCAATAGAAGAGATTTATAATTTAAATTATTTTTTGTCATTCAAAATAATGTGAAAATATCCAATTGGACTAACTTTTGTTCCGATTGTTTGTCAGATTCTTCCTTAATTATTATTTTTTTTTTTTGCAGTAAATAAAATCAAATAAACATTAATTGAAATTATTTATTATATAAATAAAAATAAAATTCCTATCATTTTATTTTTCCATTTAGTATCGTAATGATAATAATGAATTCGTTAATGACCTTAATTTTTTTTTCTTCTTCTTGTCTCCGACAGTAAATTAGTCCAAATATCTCTCGAGAAATATTTTTCTAAAAGTTGTCTCCTATTTTTTTTTCTTTTTTTTCTTTTTCTTAAAAGTCATAGAATTAAATGATGAAAGAAGTAGAAAAATATATTGAAATCGTTTAAATTCGCATTTAAATTACAAATTCTTTTCAACTACATTGTATATGTATATATAAATGATTCTGATTGTAATCTTGAATTAATTACACCAAGTATAATGAATTTATGAAAGTAAGCCAGGAAGTATTTAATTTTTGCGATAATAAATGCACACAGGCGAGATTCTTAATTACTTATTTTCATTATATTAAATAAATTAAATAAATCATTAATACAATTAGACAACAATTTTTTAATGATGTAACTGTTATATGAAGAAAAAACTAAAATTTTCCTTTTAATATTTTTATTTTTCTGTTAATAAAAAAATTTTCGTTTTAATATTTTTATTTTTGTTATTAAAAAATTTTTGTTTAATATTTTTAATAACAAAAATAAAAATATTCAAGCGAAAATTTTTTTACTATATTATA
>JUFY01027849.1:0-12990 GCA_001855655.1 Leptopilina clavipes | reverse complement strand
TGTAGATTCGTAATCAGCGACCCAAAAAACCCCCGAGTAACGATTTTTAAGCGAATCCGATTAATTTTCTAAATATCGTCCGCCATATTGGATCCACCATTTTAGAATTTTTAAAAATGGACTTAAAATTTGTAATAAGTTACTCCAAAACTCCCCCTAGTAACGATTATTAAGCGAATCCGATTATTTTTATAAATTTCGTCTGCCATATTGGATCCACCATTTTGAAATTTTTGAAAATGACCTTAAATTTGTCATCAGCGACTCCAAAAACCTCACCGAGAAAAGATTTTTAAGCGAATCCGATTAATTTTTATAATTGTCCACCATAAAAAATGATTTTCTGTGTTACCACTATGTACAAAAGGTTATTTATTTTATTGTTTTTATTGAAATAAACATAATAATCAATTTATTTACACTATTTTAACATTCTTAACTATTTTTTACCATATTTTAGTATTTTTGCTTTAAAAATAACAAATAAATCAAAGCGTACCAAAAGGTACGCTAAAAGTACGCTTCTACGTTCTAACTGCGTTCACTCCATCCGCCAGGGAACGCTCGTGAAAATTCTCATTTTTTAAAATTTGAAAGCTTTTTTAACAGCTTTTTTGACAACCGGTAGCTGTCAAAAGTCATTTTTGACATTAGATTCGTGTTCCGCGTACTAAAAACTATAAGAATACGTAGTAGCAAGACAAATTTTTAAGAACGGGATAATATTTATTAAATGGGCTGTTCTTGTGCGTAGCTCATTTTTTTCACATTTTAATTCAAATTCTTACCGGCGACCTAAGAAATTCCAAATTTTCCAAAAAAAGAACCACTCTAGTTTATTTATATACTCATTTTTTTTATTTCATCTATAAGACCTTTCAAATGAGGAACAGAAGATTTATCAATTTCCGTTGCGCATACTAATTCGACAATTTCTGTTAAATTCATAAGACACAACCAAACATCATCGTTAACATCTTTTACTTTGCTTCCTACAAGAAGGGGAAATAAGCGAAGCAGTACTAATACTTGCCAAGCTCCACCAACAATCTTCTTTCCTTTTCCTTTCTCTGGTAATTTGGTAGGTTTATCTCTTCCATCAGAATGAGAACATTTAAAAGATTCTATTTTTCTATTAAGAAATTAAAAAGAAAACCAGCCTATTGCGACAAAGTACATTATCATTAAAAACATATCGAAAGCTACTATTCCTTCAAGCAAATCATGTGCAAAACATGGTGGTAATCCAGGCTTGCAAACATGGTAACTTTGCAAACGATTAAAAACAGAATTTAATTTAACTCCTTCATAATGTATTGCGTTTTTTCTTATATTTTGCAGTGATTCATTGTAAGAGTTAATCGTTCTTGGTTTATACGATATGGAAACATAATCCGTGCTTCTGACTTCTTCATTTCCTACTAATTCTTCATCTCCCTCAATGTCCTTATTTGCTTCATATTCTTCATTCATTGCATTTTCCTCATTTTCTGTATCTTCTTCATTTCCTACCAATTCTTCATCTTCTTCACTGTGTTAAATTCCCTCATTGTCTGTATCTTCTTCACGTTCTTCATCTTCTTCTTTTTCATCACTGTCCTCAATTTCCTCATCATATTCATATTCTTCATTTTCTATTGTAGTATATTAACAACATTTGTATGAAATTCTTTTCTCGTAATTAAGCAGAATCTATAGAAATGTTCTTTTTACTGAAGTTTTCAACAAATCTTCCTAAACCATTGGCTCCTAAGTTATCTGTACAAATGAATGCAACAGTGCCTCTTACAAACTTATTGGTTGAAATTTCAATTCCATCTTGTTCAATTTTAATTAAATCATTGACAATTGTAACGTAAACTTTATCGTGATTAAAAAATTCTTCATTACAAAGTGCTACAAGTTGTATTGTATTAATATGTGTACGCACGTAATCAGGCAAATTGCCGATACTCAAATAAACTGCTAAAAGCTTATGCTTTGTGCGTGCTGGACCGATGGGATTCACTACTTCAAAACTATCTTAATACAAAATGAGTTTAAGTGAAATACGATTTTTGTCAAAGAAATCGTTACGTAAAAAGACACTTCCATCAGTGAAATCTTTTAAAACGTCTGTATTATTCTTTTCTGGAATTTCTAAATTAATATTGAAAGATTTATCGCGAAAACCAGCTTCTAGAGTTTTTATGATAGGTATATAATGAAAAAATCTTTGTTTTCTGTTTAAAGTCCCTAACGAACATTTTATTGGTTGAACATATGTAAAACGGTCCTTGTACAAATTTTTTCTTAAAAAATTTGATTTTAATTGAGAATGACAATTAGTAAACGGATCATTGGTCGTTGCTGCTTTTATAATTTTATCCGCTTCAAAATTAGACATTCCTGAAGTAAGAAGATGATCATATAATCGATTTCTTAAAAGATCCATTCTTATGTTGTCAATATTTCTTGACTCAAGAACAAAATATTGTATTGTAGAAACCTGTACCAAAAACTGAGCCTCTAGTTTTAGAAACATAAGAGACATATTATTTAAATACAAAATTTCAAACTCTTGACTTTCTGAATGAGGTATGGGAATTTCTGGTTTATGACACATTGCATTATCTGTATTTTTATCGCATACAATACTGGTATTTGTATCAAACGTTTCCTCCTCTGCACTTGGTTTACTTTTCTTCTGTAAATTCTTGGTTTGGTAGATGCAAAAGCAGCAGGAGTACATAATTTCAAACAGTGAATATATTGTTCTTCTAAGTATATAATTTTTATAATATATTATTGTCATGTCATTTTGGGTCATTTCAATATACCTTTGAATTATAGACAAACTTTTGACAAATCATAAGCTTGTGACTTTGATATAATTATATACAGTAAAATAAAATGTATTTGATTGAAATAATTATTACTTGTCTATAATTAAATAAATATTGAATAATATTGAAAGTCATAATACCGTTGGATTCAGAAAAATTCAAAGGTATCAAATAATGTATTAAAAATTGTCTGTAATTAATAATTATTTATTTTATATTTCTATTAGGAAAAGTTCTTAGCCCTTATTTACGATAGGGTCGTAAATCAGGTCTGACACTTAAGCTTCCCGGGCCAAATCCTCAACCGCTTGGCGGTTATGAAAAAGGCCTCTCGCACAAGAGGTTCCGTGCTGAATACTTTTCAGATAGATCTGTCCTTTTTTAACCCAAATGAAGTTTACAACGTTAATACAACAACGAAAGAAACATATAAGGAAATCTTTTTCAATAAAATATAATAATAATGAATAAGAACAAAAAAGATTCTGGACCAAATTGCAGGAAATAAGTCAGAGCTAATTTCCTCGGAACTTACCCTTTTATCTTAAAAACTACCCTCCGTCCCTCAGAACAAAAGGATATCTCAGGGACATCCCAGGGATATCCCACAAAAGTTTTGGATATCCCAGGGATATCCCTAGGATAACCAGGATATCCCAGGGATATCCCAGAGATTTCCAAATTTCCGTCTCGTGGGATATCCCGCAAAATCCCATCCGGGATATCCCGCAAAATCCCAACCGGGATATACAATTTTAATCCCTTTTCAATTTTAGCTAAAAATATTCCTTTAAATTTCTTTGAATAGAATAAAAAAAAGTCATTATTGTATAGTAAGAAAATTAACTTTTTATTTATATTTTCAATTAGAGTAACAAAGTTCATACAGTTTTCTATTATTTTCTCTTAAAAAAAGGCAAAAATAACACTTAAAATGTTACATAAACCTACTTTTACTAACCAAATTCACGAATAAACACAAGTAGAAACGGCTTTACATATATAAACAACCACTTATAATTTTCTCTAAAGAAATGAAATATATTAAAAAAATATCACTTAAATGTTACTAAAACTGGGCTTTCTTAAGCAAACTGAAGAATGAATACAAAAATTATTGATTTCACTTATATTAATTGTCAACCAATTTAACGTTTTTTAGATGTTTACTTTCTTGTTAATACTGAGAAGTCGGTATGTGAGTTCAATCTAGACCTTGCAAGTTAAACATCGAAGTTCAATAACCAATGCTTTAAATTATATCTATTTAAATATGTTTATTTTTTATAGTAGTCTAAAAAACTTTTGTTCATTAAAAGACGAGAAAAAAGTTTTTATTTATTTTTTTATCTATTGACAAGATTTTTAAAAATTTTCAAAGAAAGTTTCACTGCTTTTATGAATAGTTAGATTAGCTGGTAAAATTTCGATCATCAAGTATTTCTAACAGCTTGGACAAGAAATAATCGTGAAAAAATAAATAAAAGTATTAAGTTAATATTTATGTCTTTTGAATTTTCAGTATTAAGAAAAAGGTAAACTATTATTTCTTTTTGATCAAATAACGCAAGATCTATTATAATTCAAAGTTCGAAATACAAAATATTTTTAAAAAAGATTATGATTCTGTTTCATTTGAAGTTGTTTCGGCACCACTGTAATCTTTCGACAATTTGGGGTTATGATTGAAATTTTGAACATCCTCGAATTCTTCTTCTAAATGACACTCATCGTTTAAATTATCAGAGAAATCAGAATCACTAGGAATATTGCTATCATCGTTATTTTCTGTATCGTAGAGACTTTCGTTGTAACCATTTTCTTCATCAAGCAACCTTTTGTTATTATCTGATTGCCGAAGTAGCCTGGAACTGCAGTGGCGAAGCCAATTTTTTATAGCATCAATCACCTCTTTCTCCGTTGCTTTACATCCAAGACGAATACTTTCTACAAAAATATTAAGACATATTAATTCAATTAAAAATCGTTCCTAAAGAAAAATACAATTTTTGCAAGAAAAAAAATTTGTGGTTTTTTAAAATCAACGCAACGACACTATACCTATTATCACTCCACTTAATTGTAGATTAGAAAAGTTATATTTGTTCTTCTGCCCTGACCAATTGAATAAAATTCCAACGTTGTTTGAAAAAGAAATTTTCATAACTGTATAAGTAGATTCTTTAACATGTTTGCCACCAAAGCCACTGAAGAAAGAAACCTGAAAAGTAAACATTTTTATCTTTTTGTCCTTTCGAGAAAGAAAATTACATTTTTTAAAACAAAAAAGAAAGTATTTGATAAAGTTATCATCTATAATTATTACATATTGTAAAAAAAATTTGAATTGCACACAAATTTTATAAAATATAAACAATATCTTATTTCAGCTATAAATCTTTTTATTTATTTTCAGAACAGAGAATATTTAGAAATCACATAAAACCCATCCAAAATTGACATTGATTTTCTAAAAAAAAATGTAAGGCCGCCGTCCCATCAAAAAGATTTAAGAAAATTATAAAATGTAAATTATCAACTATTTTTAAGTTAACAAAAAGGGTATTTTTTAACTATTTTTTAAAAGAAAAAAATAATTATTAAATTTATCATTTCTATAATATTAAATACATTTTTTCGCTAAATATAACAATTAAAAGAGAAATTAGCTTTTAAAAATTATTACGTAAGTGAATAATTTAATTCAAGAAACTATTGAAAACAATGTAATTATTTTATAAAGAAATTTTATTAAAATTTGCTTATTATTTTCTCGATTTTTCAATTTAACAAATATAAATAAAGTTTTCTCTATGGTTGGCTAAAGTGAAATATTAATTTTAATTACTTTGTAAATTTCTTCAAACATATGTACGTATAAAATAAAAACTTACAGCATCTTTTCTAAATTCGGGTAATGTAAGAGAGTCCTCGACATCCTGCAATTCAGACAATGTTTTAACTGGAAAAATGGAACGAATCTGGTTGGAACGATCTTTTTTCACGTGTTTTCGGGTTGCTTCTGATTGACATTCTAAAAATCTCTCTTGCCAATTGAGTATTTGCAGCTGCTTCTCCGAAATATCCTTTAATTGTTCGTTTTTTATTTCTAATTCGTTTTTGATTTGCAAGAGAAAATTAGTGACAGTCTTTCGAAACAAGAATTCTGAAAAATTGATTTAAAAAATGAAAACCTTGTTAGCATATTATAAATTGAATTAAGAATATAAAAAATGTTGTTTACCATCATTATCATTTTCATTTCGCTTGAAACGAACTTCCTTCTGTTCCACAGACTTATATTTATTTTTGATATCATTAAAATTCAAAGTATTTGGTTTCAAAGTGGCTTGGTTAACTTCAACATTTTTCGATGGAGTAGTCATGAAATTCGAAGTACTAATTGCACTTGGATATTTTCCAGATGTAGAAGGAAAAGCGTTTTTATTGAAAGCACTTGAAGATGATTCATAAAATAAATTGTTCCCATTAAAAGGGTTATTATTATTCATTAATTTGGCTTGTTTGGGAGGATTTAAAAAAGTCAACTCTTCAATCGCATCGTCACTTTCTTTTGCTGCTTCAAGAAGTGGTTTTGGAAAAGGAACATTTCTCTTTCTATTATAAGCATCTCCTTCCGGGACTTTCGGTGTTAAATTAAAAGGTGAAGTACTTTCTTTGAAAGAGATAACTTTAGATATCCTTGGTTTGTTATGCAAATCTATCATTGGCTCATCTCCAGTCAAATCATTTTTCTTTGCTAGTAAAGAAGCAGGAGGTTTTGGAAAAGAAGAAACCATTTTCTTATTTTCGATAATAGAAGAACCTTGAGCTTCCCGTACTGATTGTTTTTCAAATTCTTTACCGGAACTATTTTTGACGCTAGTTTTTGATTTTTTAAATTTCCTATTTTTTTTTGCATCCACATCTGTATTTACATCAGAATCGATCTCATAAGCTTTTAGTTTTTCGAGTCCTCGGTCAAAAGAACCTAAAACGAAAATATTCTTGTAAAAATTTCAAAATTATTTGTAACATAACCTAAAATAAACTTTGCACAATTTCTTGCACTTCTTTTAAAAATCATATTTAAATAGGCATTAATATTGAATTGTGTTTTTGGTTTTTTAAAAAGTTATTAAATATGAATAAATCATTTTCGAATAGCATAGAACGCCCAAAATGTACAATAAAGATAAGTGAGGCACATGCTTCATAATGAAAAAAATATGATAGAAATTATAAGTATAAAAAATTTTTAAATAACAAACAATATTAGTGAAATATATTTACCAGAAGCACCGATTTCTTTCAAAATTTCCTCTTTTGACCACGTGGGATCCGGATCCTGCAATGATTGCACAATTTTGTAATATGTGTTCATTGTTTTGCACTTTGGATACAAAATGTGCTTTTTGGTTGGGGTCATCCATTTTCGAGCAACAATTTGAGGTCCCTCATCAAAAAGTATTATAAGAAATTCACTTTTCGTCGACATTTTTAGAAAATAAACTTGGAAAACTTAATAAACTTCAGAATGCATCCATAATGGTGGCAAATGTAGAGTGTAGAGACGTAAAAGAGTCTGATAAAGCAAAGTTGGCAGCCATGTTTCTTTATATATATATATTGGTAAGCTCTCATTGGTCAAAATAGCGCGCTATTATTTGAATCAAATTTATTCATAAATTCTTGTGATTTAAATTATAATTAAATAATATAATATAATTAAATTAAATATAGTAATTAATTACTTTAGCATTTTAAATAAATCGCATTATTTAAGTAAAGTAATGTTTTTTTAAAAAAGTAAATGAATATTGAACTATGACTTTCATTCCAAAATTATTTTCTTTTTTAAAAATGTTTTAAAATGTAATTATTATTTTAGTAAATAGTATTTTGGAAACAATTTGTCTTAAGTAAAAAAACAAATACCGCAATGTAAATTTTTATCTAAAATCAATTGCGAATTGAACAAAAATGCCTTCATAATAATTTATGTAATAGTGAGCTAACAATATATTGACCTTTGCCTGATAGAACAATAATATATTTTCGAGAAACATCTTTTAATGGCCAAACCTTGATATCAGATAAATCCTTCACTATATATTCATCAACTGCAGATGATTCTACAGGAATGTGATAAAGATTTTGTCTCGTTCTAAATTTTTTTGCAACTATAATAAGTTCATTGTTTTCTTCAGAGTAAGCAATGTTCTCGACGAGAACTATATCACCATTTTTTAGACCAAAACATTTATCTGCCATTTTTCGAATGTTCATTCTGAATCCCGATAAAATGATTCTTTCATATTGCGGTGATTTACAATTTTCTAACAAATGTCCATTACAGTGTTCTGAAGATGGACATAAATTAATTAAATTTACACTCTGATTTTCTTTCGAAGTTACATTTGACAAAAATTCTTCATATCGTCTAATTGTTGAAGCGGTTTTTCTCCTTTTCGCATCCACTTTTTTAACTGCTGCATAAAATTTTCAAAGTTGAAAGCACTAAAATTATCTAATTTTCCAAAGCTTTTGACGTCTTCAACAAGGTGTAATAAGCCATGCATGTTATATGAAACGTAGTGTTCACCAAAGATCGAAGCCAAAGACTCAACAAAATGAAAAAGTATTTGCTCCACATAATTCAAAGTATCATCATTATGGTCAAAGTAATCGCTAGCCAGAATTCTGATAGCGACATGCAAAGAGTTAAAATGATTGTATAATTTTGTTGGTAAAATTTTCTTTAAAACCATAGAGCCTGTATACAATAGAAATTGTCTATACTCAGTTGCTTTCCAGAATTTCAGTTCTTTTAGTGATCGCGGTCTTCTTTGAAATTCTTCAGGAGTATATTTTCTTAAGAAGCACAAACGCTTTGATAATTTTTGAATTTCCCAATTTCGCAGACGATACTTAGAACGCAATACTACGTATAAATAAATCAAAGTTTTTACACAGCCAAGGCAAACAAGATGCATATAATCAGTGGGAACATTTTTTATCAAATCAAATTGTGGAATTCTACATAAACAGCAACGCCCTAACTGGTGTTTTTTACTTCGCACAAATCGAATTTCAGCATCTGTTCTTTTTTTAATTTGTCTGCGTTTGTGCAGAAAACAGACTCTATGCATTTTATACTTGCCTCGTATGTTGCATCTCGTGCAACTGTAATAGCCAGCGTGACCTTTTACATTTAAAATATATGCTTTGGCCGGGTCATCAGCAATAATACATTTGATTCTACATACTAGATTTTTTTCCCCAAAGTCATCAGTACACAAAGATTCACATTCATTTAGAAATTCATCTAAAAAATCCTCTGCTGAATGAGGCTTTTCGTGCCCGAAGTAGACACCTATAAGGAATACATCTGGAAAAGGGTCTACACAACCCAGAATAGGCCAGAATTGAGCTCCTGACGATTTTGATATAGGAACGCCATCGATCCCGATTTTTAATAAAATTTCATGAAGAGGTTCGACCTTATATTTTTGAAGAATTCGTGTTCCTTTAATTTTGCCAGCAAAGGTTTTAATTGTGCGTGGGATAAATTATAATCAATTGACCAATTTCTTAAAAACGATCTTAAATTTTCTCCTTCGGAAGGATTATCTGAATTCATATCCACGTTCTCCAATTCTTGCTCACTTTCCGACGATGAAGAGATGTCTGGATCCATATATTCATTGTTATTAAGAGCATGATTAATTATACTATTTTGCCCTTTATCATTTTCTGAATCCTCATCAGATATTGCGATATCGGAAGGAAAAGGTTTTTGTAGATAAGAGTATGAAAATAGATTTTCTGTTACCCGATTGCGTAATTGACGTTTGCTTAGCCATATTAAGGGCTTTTGTCTTCTTCTATACATGTTCTTTATTGTTTCTGTAAAAAATAGGTAAAAATTATAAAAAATGGTAAATATAAATACTTATTGATAATAAAATTAATTAATATAGTGGCATATTTAAGGTTTAGTATAAGATGTTATATAAAAAATTAAATATAATTATAAATTAAAAATTCAACTACATTTTTGGTAATTAAATTTTAATTTTTTTGTTTCGTTTTGTTTAAAATAAGATTTGTCACCTTTTGTCTAAAAAATAACCTTAAAATATTTTTTTTCTATTTTAAAAAGCAAAATATAACACACGAACATAACCTATTTTCTAATGTTTGTCTGATTCCTTCTTTAAAGGAGATTATTCTAATTAACTTTTAAAAAAAATTAAGCTGAAGTCAGCATGAATAATTAAAAATGACAATTAGTTTATTTACATAAAATGTATTTTTTAAAATTTGAAAACTATATAAAATAAGAAGAAAGAAAACTAATTACCAACAACTATTTTTTCAATATATTACTGTTTTCTCTACTGCTGTTTGTTTTTAATTATGTTTCTACTTGTTCCTAATTATAATTATATAGTCTAATAATTATAATTTTAGACAAGAATTTTAATAGGCGCAACTTATTTTTGATTAAAATTTTAAATAAAAAGAGTCCTATTTTCCGAGAGCAAAAGACTAACAAAATTTTGTTTTTATTGTAAATCACAAAATTTAAATTATATTATTACTCTATTATTTAATAATTTTCGACCATTCAATCATACAACATTTTTCATTTAAAATTAACTATTTTTATTAAATAAATATTTAAACTTACACACATGCATAACCTCAAAATAGTCGAAAAGTTATCTACTTTTAAATATATATTAATTGGCTTTGATGCTATTTGATAAACAAGATGTAATTATTTAATGACAGTTCTTTTGAATATATACATAATTATATTTTTACTTACGTTAAAAATCCAATACTATAATCATTATTAATTACACGGAACTCGCACTATTCACATATACATTAAGATTCTAACCTCAAACACTGGCTGATCACGTGGTTGGTGCACTCTGCTCTTGATTCATTTATATCCCTGAGATATCCCTGGGACATTCCTGGGATATCTTGCAAAGTCCCTAGGACATCCCTAGGATATCCCAGGGATATCCCTGCGATATCTTGAGATGTCCCTAGGATATCCAAATTTCCGTCCCGTTAGATATCCCGTGAGATATCCTCAGGATATCCCGTGAGATATCCTCAGGATATCCCGTGAGATATCCTCAGGATATCCCTGGGATATCCCGAGATTAAAATGGGATATCCACGGGATATCTCATGCTGTGAGGGGTACATAAAAAATACGAGAGAATGAAACAATTTGTTATGTCAACTTTTTCTTTCAACAAAAAAATAGTATAGCACTAAGAAATGACTAATGAATTTCTACGGGTGTATGTCCTACAATTTGATCAAGAATTTTTTTTGTTTTATTTTATTTATGTTTTAAATCATTGCTACTTTACATAACGTCATTTTGAGTCAATTTAATTTAATGGTACTTTTAAAAGCTGGTATACTGGAAAAAAATTTGATTCAAACAAATGGTTAATTCACTCTCATCAAATAAATATTTATAAGTATCAAATAATAAGTATTTAAGCCAATTAAATGGTATTTGTTTTAAATACAAAAATTATTGGTTAAAATATAGTTTATTAGATTTAAAAGAAAATTATGTGGTCCAAGTAAATATTTATATCATTATAATGAAAAAAATGGATATTGACCGTTAACATCTAGATATTAGAGTTTAATATCTTTATCATTTAACATAGGGACAGCTATCTAGATAGTAAAAATTAATATCTAGATGTTAAGCGTTAATATCTAGCATCCAATTTTAATATCTAGATATTTAAATTAAATATTTTAGATATTAAGCGTAAATATATTTTTTAAATATCTAGTTTTCTCCGTGTATAGACAAGTAAATGATAATTTGAATCACATAGTTTTTTTCCAGTGTAGGTTCAATTAATAACAATCATTAAATTAATAAAGTTACAGTCACAGAAAGTTAATGAATAAGGCATTACAATTCCTTTTATTTAAGGGGGTTGACCCGTGTGAAAGGCAGTTTTTTTACCTGGTTTTTACGAAATTTTTTTGAAGAGCGATTAAAACTTAAAACTTTGAATTTTCTACCATGTATTTAGTAATTATTGAAGTACATTTATAAATTTTTTCAAGTAAAAATAATGAAAACTTTCCCTGATACAGCGGGGGAAGCAATTCATTTTAAAAAAGTACATCATTGGTCGCCACGATTCCGCCGACTGAGTGATCAGAAATCAAAAAATAAAATACTATTTTAATCTGTGTCACTGTAGCTACAAGCCAAACTAGGATTATTTGAAAATATTTAAAAATAAAATTTTTACGCGACTTTGAATTTTTATTTCTAAAAAAAACTGTATTTTGAACCTGTTTTGTTGTATAAAAAAGAAACGACTTGACCTTTTTTAATTATCCTAGTTCAGCTTGTTGCCCCACATGTGATGAACATACCCTATAAATTTCAAGGTGATCGGTCAAGTCGTTTTTAAGATATCATAGCGACCAGTTGAAAAAAGTGGTTTCGAGAAAAACGAGTCTGAAAGTTCAAGAACGATTAACGCCATGAAATCATGACTTACCACTAATCTGCGATGCCTGGACCATATAAGACGATTGGATCCGCTATTTTGAATTTTTCAAAACGGACCTCAAATTCGTAATCAGCTACCCCGAAAACCCCCTATGTGGAAGGTTTAATTGAAATACAAGAAAAATTTTTTTTTCGAATTTTAGGCACTTTCTGTGATATTGTAGCCGCACCTAAGGGTTTAACGACATCAAATATAGAAAATTCCTTCTAACCACATATTCTACATAAGTTGTAGATGCGATTTATAAAAAAAAGATTTTTCGATTTTTTGAACCCATTACACGGGTCAACCCCCTTAAGGGGGAAATAGGTGTAGGACGGCGTTTTTTCAGTGATTTTTATGAATTATTTTAACACGTAAGGAATTTATATAATTTATTGCTGTTATGAGGTTAATTTATACACATATTGAAGAGTATATTCTCATAATTTTTAAACATTTTCTTCAAAAATTAATAATATTATCTCCTGTTGTTACATCGTATGTCATCACCCGTCTTATATATTTGTGTACATTCTGGACATCACAATTTTTTTCTTAAATTAATTATACTAAGGATATACTTTTTTTATATGTAT
>JUFY01027844.1:0-12315 GCA_001855655.1 Leptopilina clavipes | reverse complement strand
CTAATTCAAATTAGTAGAAATTTCCACTAATTTTTAGTAGAATTTTACTATTTCATTTAGTAATCCTAATTTTTTTTACTAAAGTTTTAGTACTAATTTTTAATTTTTTTTCCCACTAATTTTTAGTCATTTTCTACTAAAACTTTAGTAAAAAAAATTAGGATTAAATTTGAATTAGTGGAAGACTTTTCACTAATTCAGATTTAGAGAGTAACGATTATTGTTTCAAATTGGATTTAATTTAATGCAAATTATTTAAAAGTAAAGTTTATGAAACTGAAGAAACTCTCGATATTATAATTTCCAAAAACAATAATAATATAAATAATTTATTTAAAGACACAAAAACAAAATCTTGTCAAATATGGCGCAGTTAAATGATTTACTAATAGAAATTGAGAATCGGAAGCATGATCAGACAATGAAAATGAAATGGACATTTGACAATTGTTTGAAATTCTATGACGCGAAACGAGCATCTATATACTATAAATACTTCCCTCGTTCGGAATATATATATATATTCACCTGTAAAATAATGCAAACTGCACACTACAGGGTTCACAGTTTGCGAACTTGTGAACCATTTTGTGGAGAAACAGATTCTAATACCGCTTCGCCGATAAACCAAGCGCGATTGTTAGTTCACCACCTCTCATCGCTTATTTCAACGCAACGTCTTAGTTTCCAAGTCAGGGAATTCGGTCGACTTGTGCAAAATTTGTCTCATAGTCTATCCCTCTGTCTCTTTTTTTACCAAAAAGTTGTACATTGTAGATATTGCATTAGGACAATGTACATATTGGAACCTTGCTTAAAGATCAAACTATCCTTACCTAAAGAACAAAAGGATTCAAATTTAAAAAGAATTCTAAATATTGTATAAAGATTGGATCTTTGTAAAAGTTTTATCGTTAATTTCTGTCTTTTTGGGGTTTTTAGACGAAAACTTAATTTTTTGTAATCTTTTGTATGTATATTTTTACTCAGTGATTTTAATATTAGAAGCCAATAGTTTTATTTCGATGATCCTGACTCTGCTGTCCAAAGTAAAAACCTAGTAAGTCGCATTTGGCTTAAGAGCGAAAGTCGAATAGCAAAGCTAAGGGACGCTCGACCTTATGGCAAATGCGACTTACTAGGTTTTTACTTTGGACAACAGGACTCATGTTCCGATCGTAATTGGAGATTTTTCAAAAATTAACATTTGGCAACAAGGTGTTTTTGACCCGAGATTTGGCAACGTAGCATTCAAAAATGTAATGGTTCAAAAAAGGGGGTACAAGATGTATGCAGGAAGGTCCCTGAAGTTGGTGTCGAATTTTGGGGAAATGAGAAAATTTCGAAAGAATCTGAAATGGGAATTAGAGATGCCAGTGTGGCAATTTCTCTATGAACGTGTCCCGTGTCGTGATCTTCGTCCCAGGTTGGTACTCTATTTCGTTCTATCGATCAGCATGTTATATACTTGCTCCCTATGCAAACAGAGAGTGGACGGCATGGCGAATACGATGAAACCGACGGTATCTGCGATCATTGCAAGCAGTAACAACGGCAGTTAATGTCCGAGGTCCCGTGGTTGGGTACTTCGTAACCCAATGAACAGATACAATCGGGAACATAGATTAACTACAATATAGACCTAGAGTCGGTCCATACCTCCCTCTCTCTCTCTCTCACTCTCCATTCGAATCGAGTCCCGACACGAATGACCGTGTCGGCACTGAAAATTGTCCGAATCCTTCCGAGTGGAATCCATCGATCCCCCAATTTACACGTGACTTGTTCCGATGTGTAACAGAGTCGGATTAACGCTGGGGGAGCGAAACGTGGCAGGCGGATAGTTTCGGTCAAGTGCAGCAGCATCCGCTTCATCGGATTTCCGATCGTTTCGTCGCACCCGAGCCAGAAGATTGGCACTGCCTCGTTAGCCAAAATTAAGCAGGTAAAATAAAACCAAAAAAAAAAAAATCGACTGGCGGTTCTTGTTCTTCTTTGTGATCTCAATGTTGTTTAATTATCCGAAAATTCTTGTATGGTCACTTGGATGATTACGAAAGGTCAGCACTTAGCATGTTGAGAGTGGAGTCTGCCGCATATTCAGCCCACGGTTACATACCTGACTTTATTTCGTTTTTACAGCGGTATCCTAAATGTATTTCTGTGTTTCGATTAATGAGACAGCGATAAAGCAAACAGCCCCGGCGAACGCGCGCTTGTGTGAACGTGTCTCCAAACAGTAAACATAGAGATAGAAGAGAATGAAAAAAATGAATGAGGAACAAAGAGGGATTTCATTCTCTCTCGATCAACGCAGTCCGTAGGTAGGTAGGTAATTGCAATATCATTAATTAACTATAGGTCCGTTGTGGTTGCGCGACACTTTTTTTTTTAACCAGTCGCTCACGAATGGCCAGAGCGAGTCGGCCAACTCTTTTCTCTCCTATCTCTCGAAAGATTCCACGACTTTAATTGCGCTAGTCATTCGTCCTCGTTCACTATCTTCTATGATCCCTCCGCTTCGCTTTCAAAAAACTCTCTAACCCACTCTCAGTAAACAATCTTCATTTTTCCCTTTATCTTGCAAGCTCGATTTTTTAAATAAACATGAACAAATTTGTTAATTTTTGGGAGAAAATGGAAGAAACAAGATTGTATAAATTATATAGTAATCGGGGCGAAAAGGATTCGAGTTTTTGGAGGACTGAAAATGTGACGTTGTTAAGCGATCACGTTTTAATTTTGCAAAAATTCTCCACCATTAGGTCGTCTTGGAGGATTCCCTTGTGGGGCGGCAGAGAAGCACGCATAATTCAAGAGACGACCGTTTCCAAGCGCTGAAACGACTTTTAAAAAATGCAAGCGTCGCTCTCCGGCTTTCCGACCAAAGAGAGAAAGAACCCACCTGCGAGTCATTCGCCTCCTCCTCTTCTTCTTCTTCTTCTTCTTCTGTCGCAGTCGACCGCTAATTAAATCGCGAGCGGAAGCAGCACACTTGTCGTCTCGTGTGTCTCATTAAAAACGGGTCGCATCTTCCGACACAACGCCTTTGAATATCATTTTCTCAATCGAAAATGCATTTTCCCGACAGGGAATAAAAAAAAAAATACAAAAACTAAAGTCTCAAGATGACGTAAGATTTCTTTTAATCATTATTTAATCTCAACAAACTTTAGTTTTACATTATATACTTTCCCCATCAAGAAAAAATAATGGAGTAAAAATTATTTTCCATAATAGGAAATATTATAGAAAATTAAATATCAAATCCGTTAATAAAAATCGAGATAAAAATTCAGTCCATTTTTTGATTGACTTTCGATGTCGTTTTTACCCGCATGCACTGGAAAAAAAATGGAATCAATGTCGTAATCAATCATTTTGCTAAGTCCGGAAGAGTTCGCGGAGCGATGAAGATTTAATTAAATCGTCCGGATCGATTAGACGTTAAAGAAGCATTAAACGTAAGACAAGAAGGTATAACGTCTGGAGACTTTGAGAGGGCTGTGAGCTTGATGGACGATTTGACACAGACTGAAATTGCTCCTCCCGTGATTTTCCGAAACGCCAAAAGGCCAGAAATTATGCATATATATACATTATGCACCGAGATATTATACAAACTTGGTATCTAACTTGCACACACACTGACTATACAGACCTTAACCATGCAAATTGCATTCGAATGTTCCAAATATAGAATTTCTCGACAACCACAGTTTTCCTCGGCTCATCCTTTGTTAATATATATTATATATTATATAGCAAAAAAATATATATATATTCTCTATTCATGTGCTGACTAACGATCTTGTGTAAATCATGAGTATATATATTGTCCAACTGAAAAATATTTTCCATGTACATTATAAGAGTATACCTGCTTCTTCAGATTTACTATTATCAAAGTTAATACTGCTAATAGAAATACAACCATTAAAAGTAACAAACATTAAAAGCATCTTACGTTTAAGGTCAAAATTATTCCTATCAACGACACGGAAAAAATTAATAAAGTAACTTTTACTACTTTTCTACACGGAAAAAATAGACTATTTTTACTATTAATTTATTTAACTTTTACTATTTACAAAGTAAAACTGGAACTGTCTAGAATTTCTGTGCAATTTGTCACAGTGCATGTCAATTTTTACTATTTCCAGAGTAAATTTTACTATACGTCCAAAGTGAATTTTACCAATTTTAATCAAATTTACTTGGAAATAGTAAGATTTACTCCAGAAATAGTAAAAATTGAGAGAAATTAGCAAAAAAGCCATCAGACAGTTCCAGTTTTACTTTGTAAATAGTAAAAGTTACTTTATATTTTTTTCCGTCTAGTAAAACGTAAACTATCAGGAATTTCTAACAATTTTTACTATTTACAGAGTGGATTCTACTTCCAAATTAAAATTTCAGTAAAATTGGTAAAGTTTACTCCGGAAATAGTAAAATTTAGTAAAATTGATAAAATCTACTTGAGAAATAGTAAAATTCGGTAAAATTAGTAAACTTTACTCCCGAAATAGTAAATTAGTAAAATTTATTCCTGGAATAGTGAGTTTTAGTAAAATAAGGAAAAATTACTCTGGAAATAGTAAATTTTAGCAAAATTATTAAAATTTATTTCAGAAATAGTAAATTTCAGTTTAATTAGTACAATTTGTTCCAAAAGTAATCAATTTTAGTAAAATTTACTCCAGAAATAGAAAATTTTAGTTTAATTAGTAAAATTTGTCCTTGAAATAAAAAATTATTTCAGAAGAATTTACTCCATAAATAGTAAATTTGAGTAAAATTAGTAAAAGTTACTTGGAAACTGGTAAATTTAAGTAAAATTGGTAAAATTTAATCTAAGAATAGTAAAACTTAGTACAAATAACAAGAAAATAATAAATTTTAAGTTAATTAGTCAAATTAACAAGAAAATAGTAAGTTTTAGTTTAATTAGTGAAATATGTTCCAAAAATAATAAATTTCAGTGAAATTAGTAAAATTTGCTTTGGAAATAGTACATTTTAGTAAAATTGGTAAAATTTACTCTAGGAATAATAAATTGCAGTAAAATTAATAAAATTTACTCTAAGAATAGTAAATTTCAGTTTAAGTAGTGAAATTTGTTCCGAAATAGTAAAATTTAGTAAAATTAACAAGAAAATAGTAAATTTTAGTTCAAGTAGTGAAATTTTTTTCAAAAAAAGAAAAATTTAGTAAGATTTACTCCTGAAATAATAAAATTTAGTAAAATTTACTCTGGAAATGGTAAATTTCAGTAAAATTAGTAAAATTTACTTTGGTAATGGTAAATTTTAGCAAAATTAGTAAGATTTCCTTTGTAAATAGTATAAAAATTCCTTGTGACTATCGACAGTAGTAACTTCCATTCCTAGTAAATATCGTCGGTATTAACTACTAAAGTAACTATCGATGTAACCATTAAGTAACCAAAGTAACCCATCGATGATTACAATTACTATTCTTAGAAGCTTGAAGCGATCTTGTTCCTCCTGGCCGTCATGCATCTGGGGTTGCCGGATGTAAGGGATGGGGTCTGGTGTCGAGGTTACTTTCTCTTACGATTTTTGGAACCTATCAGGGTTCTCGGTTCGGCACATTTCACTAAGTGTGAAGGAAGAGTGTGGGAAGTGGCGGGAAATCGGCGTCGTTTCGCGGAAGCGTGGATCAAATTTTAATTGATCGTCGCCCTGCGAACCGAACGTTTGAATCCGTGCCACATTATCAAGTGCCTGCCGAGGACGCTGATGGTAAGTTACATAAAGAGTTTATTCGTGAAGTTTTGGTTTCTATGATTTATTTTGTACATGTTTTTTTTTTATTATTGTAAATTAGTGTGGTGAACAAAGTGGGCGGATTTTTGTATTTCACATTTACACGAGTTTTATCACCACATTCGACCCAGACGACGGCTCTGCAATTTTGTGATTCGGGCTGTGAAATAATCTTGTTGGCCAGTATCTCAAGGATTTCCACTTGTCGGGAGTTTGACTATAAGGACAATCCGGATGCATGAGGTGGCTGGGAGAAATGAAAAATTAATCAAAGGAGAAAATTCCGCTAAGTATTTATATCTCATTGGTGTGTGTGTGTGTGTATAATTGAAATCTCGTTGACACGTTGATTCAAAGGGCGTTTTTAAATTATAATCACGATCAATTCAAAATTTTATTGTTTACCAAATATATTTCTTGTGAATCTTTTATTTATGTGTATGATTTTTTATATTTCTATCTATATATCTATAATTGACTGGATTTTATTATAAATCATCTAATTTTTATTTGACCAATTTACCAATTTGATGACGTTTATATTGTCTAATCAAATAACTATCGATTTATATATATCAAAAAATTATTTTATGATTCAAGCAAATTTTTATTCTAAATTTGTATTTCTGTAATTAACTAAATTTGTTACATTTGGCGCCCGAACAGGGACCCGACGTTGTGTGTCCTCTAAATTGTTTTTATATTGTATTCATTTTGTGGTGTGAATGATTGTGTAATTTTTGTTGTTATATTTATGTCCATTCGCTCTCCGGTAAGAACAAGGTCGCATTTGAAAAGAGTGATATCGACGCCGTTGAGTAGTAAACGAATAAATAAACGTGTTAGATTTTCGCAAATTAAAAATATGACTCCGAATCCAGAAAAGGAAAAGGAATCGGTCAAGTTGCATCATGCTCAACAACAAATTGATAAGTTAAATAATGACCTTTTACAATTGCAGCACAACCATAAATTACAAATTGATCAATATAATGTAGAAATAAATAATTTACGTTTGTTAACTAAAACCCAAAATGATCAATTGCACTCTATACGAAAACAGCTTGCTGAAGTGCCGGTAAATAATAATAATCAACAATTTTTTCAACCTTGATTGACGGAATGCGCGCAATTCATATTGAAGTTAAACCCCCTAAATTTCGTGATGCTCAAAATCCTCAAGTTTTTATTGAAAAGTTGGATAAATATTTTAGGATTAAACATATTTCTTTTAATGAACGGTTAGAATATCTGGACGATGTTTTTGACGGAAACGAAAAATTGTGGTTCGAAACGCAAACGTTCGCTGATTATACTAATTTTAAACAAAAATTTATTGACGAATTTTATTCTGTAGCCGTTCGAGTGAGAATTAAGGCGGATTGGCATAAAAGAAAATTTGATCCTTCGAAAGATCAACTTAATTCATATTTTCTCAATCAAGTTAAAGACGCGCAGTATTTTACACCGCAGATGGAAAATTATGAACTCCATTATACGATTATACAACAATTACCCATGCGTATTCGCGAAATTTTGTCGGCTGTGGATTTCGCGGATTTTGAAAAAATATGTCAAGTGTTGTCACAATTAGATATGACATTTCGCGATAAGCAGGAGAGTTCTAAAAGGGGGCCCCTCTCTCATGGTGATAGAACCGAGGAGAAGAGAAGTGAGATGCGTGGAAATCATTTTCGAGGGGGGGATGGAAGACCGATGCAAGGTGGGAGTCAGCAGCAGAGTAACAATCGGGGAAACTTCGCTGGAAAGGTGGTGACATCGAATATTGGTATGAGTCCCGGCCGGGCTGAGTCGAATAGTCATTACTTTACTAATTTCAATGCAGAGAAGGAGAAAATTTCGCTCCCAAATTTGTCGATTCCTCCTCCGACATGGTTTAATAGTGGTGGTCACAGCGCCGCTGGAGAAGATTTTGATAGGGTGAGGGAAAATAATATCTCTAACGTGGAACTGTCGCGGTGTTACGATTATCATGACTTTGATAGTTTAAGTAGGGATCTCATGGGTGGGGAGTCTGAGAAAGTAACTCCTTCATGTCGTATTCCCCTCTGCCCACGGGTTACCCTCTCCATTTTCTCTGTCCCCATGAAGGCACTCGTAGACACGGGTAGCCAGATTACCGCGATTTCTGAGTCATATTATACTTATTTGAAACAACATGGGAAGTTTTTCATTCTGCCTGTAACTAATATTAGATTATTTACTGCGATTGGTAAGAAGCCGACGGTTATTAAAAAACAAGTTGCATGTGATGTTAGGATAGATGGCAGAAATATTTCATCTCAGTTTTTAGTAGTTCCTAATTTGTCGAATGATATGATAATAGGTAACGATTGGTTATTAAAAAATCGAGTGGTAATCGATTATGATAAATTGGGAATAACCGTCGATAGTGTAAAATTAAATAATTCAGCAACTCATTTTGGAAATAGAGTGAAAAAAAATACAAATGATAAAAGTGACGATCCGATAACTTATATTCAGGCTTTAGAGGTTTGTGATATGGGTAGGGATTTTGATATGACGCTGGGTGGGGAGATCGGTAGTGAGACTAATGGTGGGGATCAGATCATGAGAAACTCACGCGCCAGCAAGACCGATGACGAGCCTCTGTCTGTCACAGAGACGAGCCATGTAAAAAAAACTTCTTCAGTTCAGGAACTAGCAAATAATGTAAATAAAGAAAATGTATTAAGTAAAAATAATCGCGAAAGTATATATGAATATGACGAGGAATTAGATCCAAATTTTGTTGATTTTGTTGATTTCGGGGAATATAATAAGGATTATTCAAAAGATATCGAATCATTCAAGGAAATTGGAATTTGTCAGGAAGGATATATAAGTCGAATTGATGTGGGAAATACTTTTGTGAGAGATGTTGAAATTATCGCTTCTGAGATTTCGGGGATCACTGATCGGGAAAGAGAGGTTTTTACACACGTAATGTCCAAGTTTGAAAATTTATTTTCCGAAAAAAACTGTGGAGCAAAAGTCACTCCATACAAAATTCGTGTTAAGCCCCATAAAGTACCGGTGTTTAAAACATACGCAATCCCGATAGCTCATAGAAAAAAAGTCAGTTGTAAAATAGAAAAAATGTTAGAAGCACGCGTCATTGAGAAATGTAATGTTTCTTATTGCAACCCAATACGTATAGTCATCAAAAGTGATGGAACGGTACGTATTTGCTTGGATGCTCGATTCATTAATTTAATAATCGAATCGGATCACGAGGCTCCGCCTTTGGTGAATGAATTACTACAGAAATTTCAGGGCATTAGTTACTTGTCGACTACTGATTTGGCAACAGGGTACTGGCAGATACCATTGCATCCAGATAGTCGCAAGTACACTGCGTTTCTGTATGATTCTCAGATGTACCAGTTCTGCAGGCTGCCATTTGGCCTAAAGACGGCTGGTTCCGTGTTCATTCGATCGCTGCATGAAGTTCTGGGGAATCAATTTGAAGAAACATTAACTATTTATATTGACGATTTTTTAATTACAAGTAGGGGAAATTTTTATAATCATGTTTATGAAATAGAGAAAATTTTTACGTTTTACAAGAAAATAATTTTACTTTAAATTTGGATAAATCCTGTTTGGTAAAAAGCAGGTTAAATTTTTGGGACACGAGCTTTCCGTGGATGGGGTTAAACCGAGACAAGATAAACTCGAATTGATTCAAAAATTTGAGAAACCGCGAAATCGAACAGAATTGCAAAAATTCATAGGGATGTGCACCTACTACCGCCAGTTTACAGTCAAACATGCAATTTTATTGGAACCCTTCAGGTCCTTATTAAAAGAAAAAAATTTTTGGGACTGGACTCCACAACATGATCGGGCGTTCGAAAATATGAAGTTGGCCTTTATAAATTGCGTTCAATTGGACCATTACTTGCCTGGTAAACAATTTCGACTACAAACCGATGCGTCCGATTTGGGGATTTCTGGCATTTTATATCAGGTGGATGATTTAAATGAATTGAGGGTGGTGGCGTTGGTGAGTCGTTGTTTGGCGGAGGCGGAGTTACATTATACAACGACGGAAAAAGAGCTGCTGGCCATAGTGTATGCCGTTATGAAACTTAGGATTTATTTGCTGGGAACGAGATTTGTGATTATCACCGATCACAAAGGGTTGACGTTTCTAAACTCCACTCCTTATCTTAATTCCCGTCTTATCAGATGGAGTTTGCTGCTCCAGCAATACGATTTTGATGTGGAATATTGTAAGGGTAGCGATAACGTGGTGGCAGACTTCTTTAGTCGGAATCCAAGAGGGAAGTTTGAATCCGTGGTGCAGGAGGGGTTGTCGATCGATGTTTTGCATGTTGAATCTCAGGGGGTTGAATTAAATGGGTGCTCCGGGTTGACCTTGACCAGTGATCTTACTCATGATCTAAAAAATCTGGAAACTCTGCAAAGGGAAGATGAGAATATCCGCTCAATTATTCAGAAAGTTAAAAATAAAGAATTATCTCGATTTTTTGTCGTGGAAGAACAGATTTTATTTCGCTTCGATCAGACGTTGAAGGCATGGCAGATTGTCATACCTGAGGTACTCACGAGAAGGATCGTGGACTGTATTCATACGAAATTAGGACATCCAGGGGTGTTTAAAACTGGAGCGTATATTCGTCAATACTATTATTGGAAATCTATGAATGCGGAAATTAAAAAATTGGTAAGATCTTGTGATTTATGTCAGCGCGTAAAGATCAATAACACGAATATGTCGAGTGTTTATCGGATGGTATATTCGTCGGAACCGCAAGATCTTGTCTGTGTGGATTTTTTTGGGCCACTGCCAAGGTCAACGGGGGGAATGGAGTACATCTTTGTTGTACTAGATGTATTCTCTAAATACGTGAGGCTTTTTCCGATTAAAAGGGAGACCACGGATACTGTCTTGAGGAAACTTTTCCAATCATATTTTCCGGATATGGGTTATCCAAAAAGAATCCTGTCGGATCACGGGTCCCAATTTACTTCACCTAAGTGGGGACATAGGTTGCGTGAGGCTGGAATTAAGGTAATATTCTCGTCGATTCGTCATCCCCAGGGGAATCCCTTGAACGCGTAATGAGAGAAATAGGGCGCCTTTTTAGAACTCTGTGCGCTGATAAGCATACGAGATGGGCGCGTTGCGTGTCGGATATTGAATTTTTTTTGAATTCGACTACTCACATGAGTACGGGATTTTGTCCTCTCGAATTACATTTTGGGAAAAAACCGAAGGATCAGATTTTTGATATCGTTAAGTTTCCAGAAGGTGATAATTTGTCGGGAGAAGCAAAAATTGTATTGGCTAGGGAACGATTGAAAAAGAGTTTCGAGCGGCGAGCAAAAACACAAAAATCGACGTCAAGGATATCGTTGCAAGTTGGTGACTTGGTATTATTACAAGTACCAAAGCAATCTGATGCTTTGAAAAAAGTAACCAGCAAATTCTTCCACATATTTTATGGTCCTTATGAAATAGTGCGAGATTTTAACAATGGATCATTTGAGCTTGGGGATTGTGAGAATAAAAACCGCATTATCGGTATTTATCATCAAATTAATTTGAAAAAATATATAAGAAATGAATATTTGTAAATATAATTGATTTCCGGCACTTCGAACGGGATGTGAAATTATAAAGATAAATAAATAAAATAAAACAAAGTCACCAATAAAAATAATAATAACTATAAATTATAAGATGTGTATAATGTGAATTCATTGGAGTAAAAACACTTGACCTTTCCCTTTTCTTTCAACGCTTAGAAACAAGAAATTGTATGCATCGGTTAAATGTAACTGGATTCAAGTAATATTTGGAAGGCATATTCATTGTATAGAAATTCATATAAAAAAATGTTTAATTTGTATAATGAGTATCTTCGGTCGATATTCTGGAATGAGTTATTTTATTGTCGACGGTGATGTAGTATGGTTTGGTAAAAAGTGAAAGGAACTGGTAAGGTGGAAGAAATGTCAATTTTGAATTTGTCTTAAACAAAATATAAAATGTTAAGCGTCGTAAAGGAACGTGTGTGTATTTAGTATCTCTGTATCATTGCATTATAAAGAGATAGGGGGAGAATGAAGCGATCTTGTTCCTCCTGGCCGTCATGCATCTGGGGTTGCCGGATGTAAGGGATGGGGTCTGGTGTCGAGGTTACTTTCTCTTACGATTTTTGGAACCTATCAGGGTTCTCGGTTCGGCACATTTCACTAAGTGTGAAGGAAGAGTGTGGGAAGTGGCGGGAAATCGGCGTCGTTTCGCGGAAGCGTGGATCAAATTTTAATTGATCGTCGCCCTGCGAACCGAACGTTTGAATCCGTGCCACATTATCAAGTGCCTGCCGAGGACGCTGATGGTAAGTTACATAAAGAGTTTATTCGTGAAGTTTTGGTTTCTATGATTTATTTTGTACATGTTTTTTTTTTTTTATTGTAAATTAGTGTGGTGAACAAAGTGGGCGGATTTTTGTATTTCACATTTACACGA
>JUFY01027842.1:0-31984 GCA_001855655.1 Leptopilina clavipes | reverse complement strand
ATCAAGCAATGCACAAATCTTCGACTTTCGGCTGCGAAATCGATGCGGGAGATACGTACTTTCGGCCGGGTGTGAAGAAATAGTATATTACATTATAAGGGCAGAAAGTTCGAAATTCCTGCATCGCGTGAAATGATGCCCGAGGCGAAGCCGAGGGCAACATCGCGATGCAGGAATTTCGAACTTTTTGCCCGTGTAATGTATACTATTTTTCTTTACATCCGGTCGAAAGTACGCTGAATAATTCATATTTATTAAAACTATCCTTATCGCGTTTCATTTGACAGCCGGCCATGATTTACTTTTGCTCCTCGTTTCAACGCCTCTATCGGAGACTTTTAAAGCTTTCTTATATTAAAGACTCTGTCGGTGATTTTCGATGCCTGCCCCGACATTTGCAGCACGAGCGAAGCGAGTGCTGCTGGTCGGGGGGGCAGGCATCGAAAAAATATATAAATAACAAATTAATATTTAATTTTTTAACAATTTTATTTGTTTTTTACAATATTAAGAAATTTAGTATAAAGTTATACAACATAAAGTTTTCTTGTTATTTTTTTTCTTGTTTTTTATAACATCGAAAAAAAATATAAATAACAAATTAATATTTAATTAATAATAATAATAATAATAATATTGCCATGGAACACATTGTTTTCGTATTTAACATTTTTCTTAACTTTTAATTTGAAGCAACTTTGAGGTTACGTATTTAATAACAAACAACAAATATTAGTACGTTGCGTATATCTATATATATTCACGACAGTAGCGCCTATTAGCGCATCAGCCAAACTAAACTGTGTACAAACCGAAAATTACCGACAGTAGTAACTACAGAAAATTCTTTTACTCCCGCTGTGACAGAGGGCATGTGTGTGGATCAAGCAATGCACAAATCTTCGACTTTCGGCTGCGAAATCGATGCGGGAGATACGTACTTTCGGCCGGGTGTGAAGAAAAAATTATTCAACGAATATACAATATTGTTGATTCAAAATTTCAAAACTAGGCCACTTAAAATTCTGGAATGTGACCTAATGCTATTAATAATATATTATAGACACAGGTGATATAAAAACATTCCTGAAATGCTTTTAAAAAAATTTTAATTTTTAACTTACTTATAAACAAATAAATTTTAGAGCAACCTTTCTTGATAAAATTTAATTTTATTTAATAGGAGCATAAAAAATAATGCCTTTGTCAATCATGAGAGGAATTTTCAAAATTCGTAATTGTTTATGAAAAATAAATTGTTAATTTATTTAAAAATTAAACAAATATAAGTATTTATTTAGAAACAGTCAAGGTTCGACTTGTTTGACAACCGTTCAGTGTCTAAGAATAACCAGAAAATGTTAATTAAATATTATCTTAATTATATTCCGAGTTTTATTGCTTGTGGAACATTAGTAACACAATTTTTCTTTACTTTCATACCAGCTATCTTATGGGTTTTCTTAGATGAAGAGTAAATAAGTTATAAACATCAAACACCTTATCATTTTCTGTAGGATTTTCACTGGATTTAAATAAAACTGATTCTTCCTTTAAACTTTCATTTACAATATAATCCAAGTATTCCTCTTGCATATTTTTTGGCATTCTTTGTATAAATGGGTTTATACTTTGGAAAAGTTCTGTAAAAAAAGAAATATCACATAATATTTCCTGAATATTTCTTTGAAAGATTTAAAATATTTGAATGCAAAGGGCATGAATGAAGTTTGCTTTTTTGTTTCTAGTTCATAACAAAATTTAGGGAGAATTTAAGATAAATTTTACTACCTCTTCTATCTTCTAAGGTATTGTATCCACCAATTGCCTTTCGCAAACTGCAGTGAACCACTTCGAATCCAATTTCGCGTAGTAATTTTTTGAATGTTGCTCTCGGAGTTTTATCAAAGTAGAGAGGATTAATAACATGTAAAACATCCTAAAAGAATTTATTTAAATTCTTATGTAATATTTAAAATTCTATAAAATATTTTTAAAAAATTCTACAATTTTAATAGAAAAGAGGCGAAAATCATAACAGGGCTGTTAATAGGCAAAACATTTTAAATAATTACCTTCATATATTCTTTATATCGCGGGTCTTTCTGAAGTCTCAGATATATCGGATAAACGCCGAATGATAAAATTTGCGAACTAATAAAAGTCCCACCTGGACGTAGCATTTTATAAATATTTCCAAAACCTCGCCTAAAATGAAATTTTAATTTACATATGTAATGTTTTTTAAACTTGGAAAATATTCTTTAGAATTTAATGACCTTTTCATTTTTTTCAAATGAAGGGACTCACTTCATATCATGAACCCATTGAAGGCAAAAAAATGAAAATCCATGGTCGAATCTTTCAATATTTTCTGCAGGCAAATTGCTCGTCTCAATATTTAGTTGCTCAAAAGTTAATCGCTTTTCATCATTATTTAATGTACGAGCACAATCGATCATATTTTTTGACACATCCAAACCTGAAATAAACAAGTGAAGAAATGATTCTACTTTTATCATGAACCAACATTACGCAATCATTTTTCGGTCCTAAAGGCGACAATACAATAGCAATTATTACAGTTGAAACAAACTTACCAACTATAATTGTATCTTTGGAAAATTTAGGTAAAATTAAACTTCTGGTTAGGTCCCCAGGTCCACAACCAATGTCCATAATTTTTCCCTTCATTTTTCTAATTTCATCATCGAATTCATCTAATAATGACGTTATTACTTGGTACTGGACTCCATAAGTTTGATTTAAATATTCCTTTGCTTGATCCATTTCTTAAAAGTTATTATCCGCAGGTTCTAATTTCCAATGCTCTAAAAATTACAATAATTTAAATTAATTTTACTTCCTTACATTTCTAACTATAAAAATGTACAAATCTTCTTAATCTCGTTTGCGTTCTTCTGGGTAAATAATAATTTACACTACTGTGAAATCTTTAACGTTAGCTCGCATTTTATATTACCTTCTCCAGCCTCCAGAGAAATTTTTTTACTGATTAAAAGACTCGATTATAAGTGTAAAGTGTAATTTATTAGCGTTTGACTATTATCGTTTTAGTTGCAACCTTGTAAACGATAATTTCAATATTTGTCTGATGACAAAAGAGGAGTTTAACTTTTATGCAATGTCGCGTGAGTTTTACATTCAGTAAATAAATGTACAAGTGACACGTTATAGTTATTGTCTTCCGAAAAAAATATAACGGTGCCTTGGCACCGACAAATACTTCCTTTATTGTATGAAAGATTTAACAGAGAAAAAAGGCTACGAGAGACGGAAGGATAAAGTAAGAAATAATCGGACACGCGATCGTCAATTTTATACACGTCGTATTTCTTATTGCAGATTCATAAATAAATCAAAGGAGGACTAATTATGCTATTTTTATTTTCGCAGTCTCATGTATTATGTCATTATTCCCGCCCTTCTGTTTGCTCGCAAATAGTCTACATATTTAGAGATCCGTTCTTCTTTGGGAGTCCTGGGTTCCAGGACTACTACTGGGTTCCAGGTTCATCGCTAGTAGGGTAGCGATGAACCTAGCGATTTCATCACTAGTTCCTATCTCTTGATGCTTTTCTTTAATTCATCGACAAAAACTTGAAGGTTCTTTAAACCATCTTTTATCGTCCGATTGAAGTTCTATTGGACGTCGCAAGATTTTAACATCTTGAGGACGTTCTCTTCGACCTTGTCAGCAAAACTGTTTCCTCCTTCCTGAGCTGAACATATTCCTTCCTGACAAATTGGAAAGTTGTTTAATTTAGAGGATTTTATCTATTGAAGGGATGATTTATCCCTTGACATAATTGATGATTAGGTCTTCTACAAATGTTGCGATTCATCATATTGTCATTGTCATCGTTTTTATGAAACCAAATTATCTCTTTCACTATCAGAATTCGTGTATGTTAGTCTTCAGTTAAGAAAAACTTTTAAACAAAAGAGTGATAAATTTTCTTTCTTCTGTTTCAGACGAGCAGGAACGAGTGCAAAAAAAGACTTTTGTAAACTGGATCAATTCGTTTCTTCTGAAGGTATTATAATGATTAAACAATTACAAATAATTACAATTCCCACCAGACTCAAACAGTCACGATACAATTTTATTTAGTTAAAAGAAAAAGAAAGGTGTACAAGATTTACTGTAATGACTCAAGCAGGAAATTTACAAAAGAGAATTTAATTGCTAATGAAAGTTATATATAATTGCTAGGCAGTTATGGTCAAAAGTTCGCTAAGTTTCAGTACTTTTTATAGTTGTGTGTAATGATTTAAAATTGGGATAAAAGCGGTTATACGTCACGATGTGACGTGATATTCAACAATGGAGAAGCTAAGCTCCCAAACTTGTTAACCGTAGGAGAACAACCGTGCCTGGCTCTCGATTTCCTTACTTCCGGCTCCTTCAAAACTGAACTTATCGTCGTGACATGCAGGCACATAAAGCACCAAACTATTAAATTCCGTCCTACCCCATACCCTCTTCTTTCTTGTTAATATCGCAACATATCGATCTTTTGATATGGAGATTTACAAGAAACTCCTGACCGATATTAATAAATCTGCATTATTCCATTGCTCGATTTGCGAATAAAGTATCATCCAGACTGTGATCTTGCTATTTGGATGTCCCTGCCACCATGATAAGGTTCAATGTAAATGATCAACGGCAAATAAAATTTAAAAAATACTTTCAGCGTTCCTACAATAAATCAGTTCAAATAATTTATATTTTTATGTGAGTCAGAAATTTAATCTGCACTTAAATTATTTTTAGCGCGTTCCTCCTCTTCGTATAGACGATTTGATTGAGGATTTGAAAGACGGTACTCGTCTACTTGCCTTATTAGAAGTCCTCTCAGGCGAAAAATTAGTAAGTAATATAAAAATGAATTCTAATTATTTTCTAGCTGCCTTTTCCTAATTCTACCATCCTTGAAAAATTTTTTTTCATAATATTTTCAGCCTCTGGAAAAGGGTCGAAATTTAAAGAGACCACACTTTCTCAGCAATGCCAATACTGCACTACAATTTTTACAAAGCAAAAAAGTAAGCTAATGACAATATTAGAACATTTATTATTTTTTATAAAATAATCTTCAACAATCAAGAGAAATATTTTTGAATTTTTAGATCAAACTCGTGAATATAAATTCATCGGACCTTGTTGATGGTCGACCTCCAGTAGTCCTTGGGCTCATATGGACCATAATCCTTTACTTCCAGGTAGATAGTGATTTAAATTTAAAAATTTACCAAACAAAAAGTAAGCACACTGAGCGTCTTGGTAATGTAGCTGCTTACGTAAAAAATCATCACCTAAAATTATAAAAATGCACCACGACGCTAATAATAATTTCTAATCCATGTCAAATTCCCACACAGTAACATTCTTGAATTCACTTTTCAAAATTAAAAATACCGTTGAAATCAATTTTGATCTAGGGTGAGCTTAGTAGTTAAAAATTCATTCCAATCATTATCATATCTTCATAAAGTTATCAGTAATGAGTTTCTTTTGGATTTATTGCTAATATACAATTAGTTTATTATAAATTTTTAAACAAGGTGAATAATTTTCTTGCTACTGATGAACTTAAACATCATTAACTAAATTTAATGTTATGTTTTGCTAACCGAATGTATTCCAATGTAAACAAGCTACGATCGAAGGATCGAATTAGGGTGAGTAATTCAATTAGAGGTTGAAGATCACTAAATTGTTGATCACTGCATGAATATCAATGTTCAATGGCGTCACACTAGTGAGCACGCTAGATGTTTAACAGAATTTGGAAAATTGTTATCTTATTAAATAATGATCAATAGATTGAGGAGAACACCAGAGCCCTAGAATATCTGGGACAAACTTGGGGCAGTCAGAGCAGTCTCGAGAGTATTGGAACTCAAAGTTCAGCAGCCAGCGAAAGAAAACGCATTAGCAGTGAAAAATGGAAGCAAGGAGCTCGAAAGACTCTTCTTCAATGGGTCACCAATGCTCTGCCAAAGTTAGCATTCTTCCTCAAATTATCACTGCTTTTTTAATTTGCCAAAAATTAATTTCTCTTTCATAGCCAATTTTTAATTTTCGGTAAGAAAATTTTATTTCCAATTGTTAATTATTGCAGAGATTTGGGAATCCAAGTAAGAGACTTTGGAGCAAGTTGGAGAGATGGAGTAGCATTTTTAGCAATAATTGATGCGATAAAAGCGAATTTGGTGAACTTGGCTGAATTGAGAGCAGCTACAAATAGAATTCGTCTAGAAACGGCTTTTCAAGTCGCCGAAACGGAATTGGGAATCGCACGTCTTTTAGATCCTGAGGACGTCGATGTTCCCCAACCGGATGAAAAGTCAATCATGACTTATGTAGCACAGTTTTTGCACAAATATCCAGAACCAAAATCAACTGGACCCGATTCTTTTGCTGCAATTCAGCAAGAATATGATTCTCTATTAGGATGGCTTAACGAAAGAACCAGATATTTAGAGCATTTCGATAGAACCAACTCCTACCCGCTAAATTACTCAGTAAGTTATTGGCAGTTATTGACCTGTAAAAACATTCCCAATTTTGTAAAATTAATGTGGAGAATTGAACAAACATTTTTTGTTATTTTCAGGAATACACAACGTTTCAGACTGAAATTGATGATAAATTGCCTGTTTATAAGAAATTACAAAGTTTGTTCGACACTCCGAGTATGATCAGCATCACTCGGGATTCTTGGAGACATATACAAACTTTGTGGAAGAAACTAGAACTACAGGTTTGTTTTAAATTCTCCTTTAATTGTTGATTTATGTTCATTAATATGTGTGGTATTATTATAGATGTTACAATGGTTGTGGCTGCTGGATTCAGCACTTCCTGGAGAATTCGGTGAATTGGGCAGGTGGCTTGCCAGGGGAGAGATGATGCTGAATTCAGATGATGATATACCAGAGGAAATGACCGAAGAGACAGCCAGTATCATTTCCATTAAATTAGAAGATCATAAGAAATTTTTCCTCGATTTGCCAACAGTAGTGGAAAAATTCCATCGAGCAAGATCTTCTCCCCAAGTGAGACAATTGCCGCCTGAACAACTTGAGAACATGGCTTTTAGATTTGATAGTCTTCCAAATCGAGCTGCCAAGAGAAGGATAAGACTCAAATTTTTAGAGCACAAGTGTTGCCTAATTGCATTCCTCTTTCTTGTCGAGACAAAACTCAAAGGTTGGAGTATTAAATATGGTACTGAGGAAAAAGTCCACGATATGCTCGAACAATACAGGAATTTCGTTTCCAGAAATAGAATATTTCAAGAGTTCCAAAAGGCCTATTTGGATATGCAACAGGTTGCTGATGAATATAAACGAGAAGGAGATATTGGTAAGTTTGATTCTGAAGATTTTTTCTAATCAGTGAGAAATGATTCCATTTAGGAAAAAATTTCTTTTCTAGATCGTGAGGAAAGTTTTTGTATTGATCGTTTCATGAGGGAAACTGGTGAGAAATGGAAGAATGTGTCTATGGATCTTCGTTGCGTGCAGAGCATGCTCGAGGAAGTGGTTGCATATTGGCGACGTTGGAAATCAGTTTCGGATGAATTCGAAAATTGGCTGATCAAAGCTGAACCGGCTCTCAATTTTCCAGAAGAGGAAAGAATGGAATTCTTCCAGGACATCAGTGTTTGGAAAGATAAATATCAACAGTTGTCAGACACTATCAGCTTTTTAATTGCTACTTCTGATGAGCAGGTAATATTCATTTGAAGCCAAATTGATTCTCATTTGGTATTAAATTACACAACCGATTAATATTTCAAAGAGACACTTTAAAAAAAAAAGATATTTTATTCTTGGGAATTCTTGGGTGGTCAAAGAATTAATTTCTAAAGAAATTAATCTCCCGGAAAAAATATATTCCTTTTTGAATTTATAAAAATGCGAAACTTACTTGATACGTTTGCAGGAAAGAGTTTCAGAACAATGTGAGATGTACAAATGCGACCTCGTTCGCAAATCTCTCTGCTTCAATAGTGGAGCAAAAAAATATAAATGATTTATCAAATAAGCGTTTCACTTTCTTATCAATATCTTGTTATGCTCGCCGCTTTTTTACAAGATGAGCACAATCATTATTATGTCTTCTAATTTCACAGAAAACAATTTTCCTAATTAGAGAATTTATTTCAAGTTATTTTTGTTCCACATTCATCATCTACTTCTTTTTGATGTTAACATTAAAGTAAAATAATTTCGAAAAAGTAATTTTAATTTTTCATCTGTATCTTTAAGTGATTATAAAAATCAGTTGTAATTTATTTAAATTTGATTTTTATCCACTGAATCATCATTTGGATGATTTTGGATAATTGGGATAATTTAAGAATGAATTTCATTTTGATTTAGGTTGCATTGCGACTGAAGGATAAATACTTGAACTTGACATCAAGATGGGAAAGACTCTTCCAAGATGCAAAGCAGTACATGCATGCTGGAGATTTGCTACGAAATAGAAAAGACTACAGATCTGGAGTAGAAGTACTACAAGCTTGGCTAAAGAAAGCTGATGCTGATCTGTCAACTGCTCAGTTGACATCAACTGAAAAGATCAAACTCTATGGCGAACGATTAAAAGTACTTCACGAGGAAGTCGAAGGCATTGAGGAGCTATTTAAGAATATCAGCAAAAAGTTCCAAGCTCTAATCCAAGATCTCTCGAGGGACGAGGTGGACAAGATGATGAACACATTGAAAAAGGAGAAAGAAACTTTGGTCAGAGTTCGAGCTCTAATTCCCATGCAACTTCATCTTTATCATCAACTGTTGGTCCAACAAGAATCTCTAGAAGCTGGACAAAAAGAGATTTCATCATGGTTAGACGATGCTGAACGTTTATTAGCCAGTTACAATCTTTCCGGAGGAAGAGACTCGGCCCTGGCCCAACTGGATCGACACAAGGCTTTCTTTTCCAGAATTTTATATTACAAATCAATGCTCGAATCAAAGAACAAAGTTTTCTCAAGTATTGTCAAATCAGTTGACGCTCATGCTGATGTCAACAAAGCTGAAGGAGGAATTGCACTAAGACAATTGAATGATCGTTTCGCCAATGTCTTCCAATCTGCCCAGATCTGGGAACAAAAACTTCAAGAAGCTGTCCGATATTGGACTAAATTTCGCGAATGCGAAAGACAAATTTCCGAATGGCTCTTGACTGCCGAAACACTAATTAATGATAAACACATCGATAGTCGTCAGTCCGTTGAGTATCACAAGAACTTTTTTGGAAAAGTGAATGAAAAATGGATTCAAGATCTTGTGAATGCTGGTCATGATTTGAGAAATTCTTTACCAGTTGAACAACAGGCGCCTGTGGTGGAAGCTGTTGATGCACTCCAAAGACGTTGGAAAGAGGTTTTATCTTTTGCACCGCTACATTTGATGAGACTTGAATTTAGACTCGATGAAACAGCTTTCACTCAATATCTAAAGGAGATTGAAATGGAAATAAATGCTGAACAACAGGCTCTGATTAAGAATGAAGATGTGGGTACTATTCTTCAGAGGAACAAAGAGTTCTTCGTCAATCGTGGAATTATTGCGCAAGTGGAACACAGTTTGGAGTCATTGAGAAAAATTAGTTCCGCTTACAATCAATTGAAGCCGAATGATAATTTTCTCGAGGAGACTACACATAGGGCTGAAAAATTATGGCACGATGTTAATCAAAGAGTTAATCATCTTAAGCAACAACTTCGCCAAGTTCCAGAACAGTGGGCTGCTTATCGACAAAAGTAAGTGCTGATGACTTAGAAACTCTGTTCGAAACATGATTTCGAATTCTAAATAATGCATTTTACAGATTCATGGAAATGGTTCGTTGGATGGATCAAGTTGACAGCACATTAAGATCAATTTTGCAAGAAGTGACTTCCGTCGAGGAATTTGAGAAAGAAAAAACAGTTTTCCAGGTAAGGAATTCTTATTCATAAATCATTCTAATTCTAATTAATATTCTTATCGAAATGTTTATATTTTGCTTCATTGGATAGCTACAAACATTGACGGTAAGTATCAGAAAATCTAATTTTGAAAATTCTATGAAAACTACAATAGTCTTGAAATTAATTTCGCAGAATGTTTGCCGAGAAGCTGACAATCAACGAGAGGCGATGAAGTGGTTGGTTCAAACTCTAGACAGTCTGACGTCAAATCGATCAGATCATGAGGCAATAACGGAGCAAAAACATCTTGAGCAATTGATAACTCGTTATAAAAATTTGATACCAACTATTGAGATTACAATGACAAAAACGGAAATTTACTCCAAGAGCTATACCTACCGAAAGGAGGTTCGAGAAGTTTGCACTCTCCTTCGAAAAGTTCGGGAACAATCCACAATACCTGTAACTGTTGAAAGTCCAGAGAAGGTAAAAGATGCAGTGAAGCATCAAGAGACCCGCATCACCCAACTAGAGCAGCAGAGAGCAAATATTGTCAGTATGCTCCAACGAGGAAAGGATCTTCTGAAAGATCAACACGTACCGACATTCATCTCCTCGGAAGTCCAACAATTAGAGTCCAGCTGGAATGACGCCTACGGTCACAGTATGGAAGCCTTGAAGAATTTGAAATTATCCGAAAAATTGTGGAACGCCTATGATGAACAGAAACGGGAAATATTAAAGCTGATCGCTCAAGCTGAAGAGGATCTGAAAAACTCTAGAATGGATGGTTATTACGATACATCTAAAATTCAAACCGATTTGCAAAGACAGGAAAAATTGAGTCTATCTCTCAGGAAAGACGCCGCTGACATGTTGAGAAAATTGCGAGAGACTCAAGAAAGTCTCTGTTCAGTGACGTCCCCAGAAAGACAACCGCAATTGACAATTGAGGTTCAGGAAACGAAAAAGAAATTGGAGATAACTATCGAGAAAGTCGAGAAAAAAGTCATCGAACTTAAGGAGTACAATGTCAAATGGAACACTTTCCAGACAAAACTTTCGGATCTTAAAACATGGACCTATCAAAGTGCTCCACAATCAATCGCTAATATCGATTCATCAACATCTCCTGAAGAGAGAGTTCGTAGAACAAAGAATTTACAGAAACATATCTACGAAAAAATGGAGATTCTGAAAATACTGGAGAAAGAATCAAAGACACTTGTTCCATCTGATGATCGTCATCCACAGGCAATAGAACTAAAGGATAACATCATTAAGATTCGAAATCAAGTTGAAACATTGAACAAAAGCATTGCTGATCAAAGGGATTCAGCTGAGCAAAATTTACAGGCTTGGAAGGAATACGAGATTGGAATTCAAAAACTGAAACCATGGATAGAAGAAGCTGAATCCAAAGTAGCGATGATTGGATCGAAACCATCGACTTTGGTCCAAGCCAGTGAAATGCTGAGAGTCGCTAAGGAATTCGAGAAAAAGTGTGATCATTATCTACCTCAACTTCAAGAACTCACGGAAAAAAGTCATCATATCGCTGGAAAAGGAGCTGCACCTGATGAAGTCGATGCGGTGAATACTCGTTGGAATGCGGTTCACGATGTCGCAGTGCAAACGACAACAAAACTGGACAAATTGGTATCTTCATGGAAGACTTTCGAAGAAGATGCTAAACAGTTTAATGAATGGTTACAAAAAAGCGAGAAAGCTTCACTCATTGAACCGAACGTCCAGACTCCAGAGATAAGCAAACTAGAGCAGGAACTCTCTAGAATGAAGAACTTCAACAAAGATATTTCTGATCATCAAGCTCAACTAGTTTCTCTCACTCAAGTCTCGGATCATATAAGTCACGGTCTATCCATTGAAGGAGCAACGAATTTGAAAGGCAGAGTTTCGGAAATGAAGTCCAGAGTTAATAAACTCGCAGATACGGTTCGTCATCAGATAAATAAATCCTCAGATGCACTGCTAGCAAGGCAAGAATTCCAGATAAAGATAACCGATTTTGAGAACTGGATGAGTAGGCTAAGGTCAAACATTGCCGAAATTAGCAATGTTGATGTCGATAATGTAGATACTAGTTTACAAGCTGTTCATGCATTTCTACAGGAGCATTCTGAGAAACAATCCAATTTTGCAATCATCTATGACGAAGTTAAAAACCTAACAGACTCCAGTTCTGCCCAAGAAGCTGCTGCTCTAGACGATATTTACAGTTCCTTGGCTGATAAGTACAAAACACTGGAGGATGATCTTCAGCGAAAAAAGAAAGGCCTAGAGAAGTGGGTCGAACTCCTAAATTGGCAGAATGAAGCGAGTGCTCAATTAAGTCACTGCAAGTATCAATCAGAAGCGAGAAAACCCACAATCACTGATTTGGAAAGCATCTCTTCAGAATTACAAGCCATTCAATCAAAAATAAACTCCTGGAAGGAGCAAGTTCCATCAATGGACAGTATCCTAGGTATACGTATTCAGGATAAACAAGGTAAACCCCTGATAGCATCAGATTTGGTAAACAATCTCGAGACTCAAGCCTTGTCCTTAAGAACCGAACTAGCAACAAAACGAGACAAACTTCAAAGTCTTGGAGCTAGATGGGACGTTTTCCGAAAATTGCAGCAGAAAATTAATGAAGAAATTGTCACTACTCAGACAACTCTTCAAGAAATTACTTTAGATGTCGATACTTGTGAAAAATTATCACCCACCATAGAGAGGATCAATGATCTCATTCAACAGCATCAACAATGTGTGAGCGAAAAAGATCACTTGCATCGAGAAGGTGATACTCTTCTGAAAGAGGATCAAAGAGCAATGACTAACATCCAAGTGGTCCTATCATCAGTCGATTCCAATTGGGAGAAAGTAAATGATCTTCTTAACGAAAGTAAGAAAAAATACTTGGACATGGAAAATGATTGGCGACTGTACCAAGAAGCCAGGGAAAAATTGAATATTCTTCTGGAAGAATCAAAGAATTTGTGCCAATCAACAAAAGAAGTGCCAAACGACATTACCCAAGCTACGGTAATTTTGGATAGATACAAAAGAGAATTGGAGACTTTAAAAAGAGGCAAGCAGTTTCTGGAAAAAATGGAGGTGAAAACACAGCAAATACTAAAGGAAGCATCATTGATGCCCTCTTTCAAAACCGAGTCGATCGAATCTGATGTTGCTAGGATCAGACAAGACTATCAGAAAATTTACTCTAATGTGATTGAGAAATCGCAAATTTTCGAAACCCAATGTGCCATTTGGAAACAACTCGATGAAGCAAAATACGACCTAACGAGATGGTTGAGTGACACTAATGAAGCAATCACTTCGGCTATTGAACGTCTTTCAGATGCTGAATCAGGTCAAGCAAAATTAGCAAAATACTACGAGGAATTGCCAGCCTATCGCTTGATTCGTCAAGGAATTGCTGCAAAGATCGAACAGTTGTTCAAACTCAACAATAATGTCAACATACCGACCCTATCATCCTTGAATCAACTCCTTGATGATCAGTTCAAGGTCGTAAAGGAATCAGCAGAAAAATTAGAATCCTTAACTTCAAATCTGAGCGACAAGGAAAAGAGCATTCGTCAAGAATTAAAATTATCAAGCGACAATATTTCCAAAATTAGAGAAGACATTATCAAGTGTGATGATCTTACTGGAGAGAATACAAAAATTCTAAGCCGAATCAACAAATGTCAAGAATTGAAGCAAGATCTAGAGAAATGTGATTACTCATTATCAAAGATCAATGAGAAATTGACAGAAATGACATCGACCTATCCTTCAATTTCCAGATCAAGTTTGCCAAAAGAACTCCAGGCTCTTCAGCTCAGAAGAGACGGTGTAGCAAGTCATGCGGATAAAGTAAACGCCACTTTGGTTGCATTTTTAACGAAACTCTATCATGAAAAATTTGGAGCTCTTCAAAGAATGGTGACTGTCCACAAAGAAAAGATCGCTTGGTGTGAACCTGAACAAACAAGTGATAAATATAATCTCGAAGTTAAAATGTCATCATTGAAAGATATTGCTGTCGGAATTGCCGATTGTGAAACCAAAAAAGCCGACAGTGACAACTTCATGAAACTCCTTGAAACTGTGGAAAGCTTCGAAACAATGTCGACCCTACACGGTGAACGTGAAAAGGTTGCAAATGATCTCGATAATCTGAAAAGTAATTACGAGAAGATTAAAAATATTTTAGAGAATAATATTGCCTTATGGCAACAATATGAATCAACATCAGAAAATGTTGGATCATGGCTGAAAGAATTGGAAAACAAAATAAGAATAGAGGGATCCTCTTTAATTGATCCATTGGAAATTGAAGAAAAGATCAAAGAAAACAAGAATTTACAAACAACAGTGAATGAATACCAGAAAGAATTGACAAATCTAACTGTTTTGGGTGATCAGATAACGAAAGTTAATCCCGAATCGAGAGTTGGACAATACGTGGGTCACTTGAATGCGAGATATCAAACAATTCAGAAATTTTTGAACCAACATTTGAAGAAATTGGAAGAACTCAAGAACACTAGAAATCAGTACAAGAGTAGTGTTAAGGATTTGGAAGATTGGCTTTCAATTAAGGAAAAGCAGCTAAATACATTTGATGAGATCACTGGACCGAAACCGATCAGCTTCTATCAGAACAAACTCAAGGAGCTGAAAGTTTTTAACGAAAAAAGAGAAGAGGGCCAAGCAATCTTGAACCGCACAGTTGAAGCTGGCGAGAATTTATACTCGAAAATTAATTCCAATCATCGAGAAATCATTCGAGCGGATTTGAGAAATCTTAGAAATAGAGTTGATGCCTTGACTGATCGAGCGAATGCCGCTTATAAGAAAATTGAAAGTGACATGATGCACAGATCATCATTTGAAGACAAATACACTCAAGTCAAACGCTGGGTTGTTGACGCTCAATCCAAATTAGGTGAAATGCAAGATCTTCAACCCACTCTCCAGGAGAAGAAAATAGCTCTCCATTCTTATAAAACGATTGCCCAGGATGTGGGCGTTCATAAAAATATTTTACAACAACTTGAAGAACGTTTGGGTAATGTGCCTGATGATGAATCCAGTGATATGCTTTCTAATGTCATCGAAGCTTATGATAAACTCGCTGAAAACGTTGAGGGAAAAGTGAACGTCGCTGAGAAATATGTTTCCAACCATGAAGCCTATCTACAAACGTTTGATAAAATGAGAGATTGGATAAACACAATTGTGAGTGAGTCAACTCCTCTGCTGGATGATCTGTCAATCGAAAGGGAAGCTGCGAAGGCTAAAATTAATCTGATAGAGAATACCTTGCAACAGAAGAATGAAGGTGATCGTCTAATTGAAGATTGTAACGCACAGTTGAATATCATTCTTGAGCAGACTTCCATAGCAGGTCATCCAGCTCTTTTGAAATCCTTTGAGGATCAGAAGAAGATTTGGCATGATTTCTTGACAAAGTGCGAAGCATCCCAAGGAAAACTAAACTGCCTCTTTGATCAGTGGTCAGAATTCCAAAAAATGATTGAAGTCCTAGAGAACTGGACAAAGCAAATAGAGACACAAGTTAAGGATCAAAGTCTAAAAAGTACTCAAGAGGCGAAGAAATCTCATTTGAATAAATTAAAGAGCCTAGAAGAGGAGATTGCCGCAAAAGGTCCTGAACTAACGGCAGCGATAGAAAAAAGCCAAAATGTAGAAGCTGAATCAGAACTTGTGAATAGAATCTCCAGACAGTCGACAAAGTACCAAGCGATCAAAAATCAGGTAAAGGAAGCTGTCGCTCGCTATGAAGAATTTGTCAAGGAACACGAAATCTTTAACGAAAAGTACAATAACTTCATCAATTGGATCAACGACGTTCAAGATGAACTAAAGAAGCACAGTGAAATTGTTGGCGATCTTTCCGTACTCCAAAATCGTCAAAAGAGTATCCGAAATCTTGGCGACACAAGAACCAAGGAAAATGCTCGATTCGAATCAATAATTGACCTTGGAGAAAAATTATACTCTCATACATCACCAGAAGGTCGAGAAATAGTTCGCCAACAATTGAGAAATTTAAGAACACTCTGGGATGGATTTTCCGAAGAACTTCAATCAGCAACTCAAAAATTGGATCAGTGTTTAATGCAATTCGCCGAATTCTCCCTTTCACAGGAGCAATTAACTGCCTGGTTACGAGATGTTGAGAGAGCAATGCATCAGCATACGGAACTCAAGTCAACTCTGGAGGAGAAACGAGCCCAACTACAAAATCACAAGATCATGCATCAGGAGATTATGTCCCATCAAACGTTGGTTGAATCCGTTTGTGACAAGGCTCAACAATTGGTGGATCAAACCAAGGACACTTCTTTAAACGTTTATCTACAATCAATAAAACAATTGTTCCAAAATATTGTCTCTAAATCACGTGATCTGCTCGATAATTTGGAAGACTGTGCTGAAAAGCATAATCGTTTCAATCTGAAATGTATCGGATTCAATGATTGGTTGGCACTTGAGATTGAGATGTTGAATGAATGTAACGATGTTTCTGGCGAGAGGAGTGAAATTTCCAGAAGACTAGCAACTTTGGCTGTATTGTCTGATAGGATAAATCAGGGAAATGATATTCTGCAGGAGCTCAAGGAGTTGGCAATTGCAGTGGCAAAGAGTACTGCTCCAAAGGGCCAGGAAGCTGTAAATAAGGAATTAGCAACATTGGAAGAGAGTTTGAATCAACATAGAGCAGAAATTGGTTAGTTTGGTTTAATCACAACATGACTTCTATTTCTAATTACTTCTATTCTAATCAACCATTGCTATGTAGATGCAGCAAAAAATAAGCAGAATGGAGCACTCAAGAAATGGCAGGACTTTGAAGATCAGTTAGAAGCCCATTCAAGTTGGCTACGTCCATTGGAAGCAGCCTTTAGGGATCAAATGCTGCAACCAACCTTGAAGGACAAAGAAGAACGTCTTCAGGAATTTAAGGAAAAACGAAATATTCTCATCAAACGAGAGAAGCAAATTGATGAATTTGTGGACAAATCCCATGGACTCCTGAATTCCAGTGGAGTCGAACGAATTCAACCGCTAATTCTTAGCATAGATAATAGGTCAGTAGAAATGTCTCCCATAATCTCTTTGATCAATGATCTCTTTGATCCATAATCTCATCTTTGATCGTTTCTTTTATCCTTTTTTATTTAGGTATCGTCAACTGCTCGCTCGTAGTAAACAAGTGATGAGTGAACGGCAAGATATGGTAGACGAACACAGAGCATATGATGAAGAGTTGAAGGCCACAGATGCCTGGCTATCACCCCTAGAGGAAAAACTTGACGCCCTGAAGGAAGAAGAGATTGGCGACCATTTGACAGTCAAGGGATCAAGATTACAGGTTCTTCTAGCTGAAAGAGAGCATGCAGAACATCGACTATCGAAATTAATTGCAGTTGGAGAGAAAGTTCTTCCAAGTACTTCAGCTCAAGGTCGAGAGCAAATCAGACAAGAATTGAGAAAAGCGAGAGAAAGATGGGACAGTTTAAATGAAGGAATTTTAGAACAACAAAAGAAACAAGACGCTCAAAGTATACAATGGTCCAATTATCAAGAAAATTTGCAACAAATTTTATCCTGGTTGGAGGGAATGGAAAGAATCATAAAACAGGATTCTGGAACTGGTTGGACCTCTTTACAGGAAGTTCGATCAAAATTGTTGAAGAACAAGGCAATGCATCAGGAAATACTTTCCCATAAGCGAATCATTGAAGGCGTTTCAGAGAAAGCAAACGCTCTTGCTCAAGTGTCACAAACAACGATAGACATCCAAAAAGTGGATTCAATTGCCCAAAGATATAAAAATTTAGTAGAAACTTCTCAAAAGGGTCTATCGAATTTGGAATCGGCTCTTGATTTTCTTCAGCAATTTCATGATTTACAGAAAGCCTATCAGGCTTATCAGAAACAACAGTGGGAGAGTTTGGGAAATTATAGCGATTCAACGGGCAATAAAGCTGCATTGCAAGCCAGATTACTTAAAGTCATTGAGATTCAGGACAATCTCAGCGAAGGCGAAGTGAAATTGAACGTTCTGGAGAAACACGTCGCTCAAAATGTTCGAATGCTCTCACCCAGATCTCAAGAGTCCATGGAGAGAGATTTGACGAATTTAAAACACGAAAATAAGAAATTTGCAAATGCAGTAAGTGATGCTGTGCGAAATATCGAGGAGCGGATCCAACAGTGGAGTGAATATGAAAATTCACTGGAACGTTTGCTACTCTGGTTATCGGATGCTGAAGGCTCACTGAAAAATTACAGCCTAAAGAATACAATTGAGGAAAAACAGGAGCAACTCGAAAAATATCAGGTAAAATTTGAAATCTGAATTAATTTTATGATTCGAAAAATATTTATGAGATGAATTTATTAAACAAAGGGGTTTTATTATTTAAAATGGTAAAAAATTCTGATGATAACTTCTTCAGGATCTGCTAAAGGTAATGGAAGTACGGAACACTGATGCGATGGAATTGGTCGCTCTTGGTGACCACCTTGATCAAGTAAGATCTCAGACAGAATCCCTAAAGCTTGGGATATAGAAATTTAATTTGCATTTGCCTTTCAGCATTTGATTTTCTTTTAATTCGACTTTTCAATTTCATTTAGTTTGATAAAATTTAACAGAAATTTTCAATCAAAGACTTCTTAGAACAAAGCTTCCTCTTTTCTTTATAAGCTTCTTCATCGCTGGAATGACATTGGTTTCAAGGAAGAGTTCTTATAAGCTTTCTTTATTGAAACATGATTTTCTAATTCAAAAATGGGATCAGTTTTTACTATATTCTTTGCTTCCACAATAGTATCTAAGAAAATAATTTTCCGCCTTGATTTCAAGATCTGGGAATATCTTATAATGCATCATTTTCAGCATTTTTGCTCCTTTTTAAGCACTTTAGAACTATTCTTTATTTTCATTTCAAATCTGGATTTTAAAATGAGGTCAATACTCATTTTTCTTTCACTTAGAGCTAACATCATTTTTATCAAAACGATATTACAAGTAGTATTTTTTTCAGTCATTGCTGGTAAATCTGAGGCAAAATGAAGCTGAGTTTGATAAAATGAGTGACGATTCATCGGATTTGGTTCAGATCAGTGGGGAAACGAGATTTTCTGCCAGTGTTCAACAAGTTACTTCCAGATTCCAGTCGATTCAGACAACAGCCAAGGTAATCTATTGAGTAAAATTAAATTCACCTGGATTGATGATTCTCTTCATTTTCATCTCAGGATGTTTTAATTAATTTAATCCTTCTTTCACAGGAATTGGTGAAAAAGTGCGATCAAGCAACCTCAGATCACGCAGCCTATTTAGATAAATATAAAGAATGTTTGGAACGTTTAACAGCTGCTCAGCAACGTTATCAAGACATACGAGACAGTATTTCAGGAACTCGGGAAGAATTAGTCCTACTGCTTGAAACTCTTAATGAACTGCTCACGAGACAAGCTTCTCTTTCTCTGCTCGTTAATTCCACTGTTGAAGCTGGTGAACGTATTTATTCAACAACTGGTAAAGAAGGAAGAGAGATCATTCGTCAGCAACTGATTGATCTCCAACAGGCATTTGAGACCCTTTTCGATGGAGTGACTTCCACTGAACGAGAAATTAGAGCCAAAATTTTCTGCTGGTCAGGATTCGATGAATGCAGTGAGGCCTTTGATAAGTGGCTCAAAATTGCGGAAACTCATCTAAAACCAGAAATGGAACTGAAGAATACTCTCGATGAGAAGCGTGCTCAATTGCAAATCTACAGAACGTTCTTACATGATGCACAGATTCATCAACAAGACCTACTGAATCTTCGTGATAAAGCTGATAATCTACCTGATGGAACAGAAAAAATTGACACTATCTTGAAAGAATTAGGCGAAAGACATGCTGCCGTTTTGAAACGTGCTGCTGGATTTGTAGAAAAGTAAGTTCCCAAATTTATTTGTAAAAGAAATTTTCAGTTTTTGACTTATTCAATATAAATCGCAAACATTTTTTTCCTTTTTCCAGATATGAAGCAATTGTCAGTGATCATCAGCAGTACAGCAAGGCTGTTTTAGACACTCATGAATGGTTGGACGCGACCCAAAATGCTGTCAATCTTTGGGGAGACGCAGAAATTGAAAGAGTCTCCCTTCACACAAATCTAGATCGTTTACGAAATTTGTTGCAAACTTTGCCAGAGGAGGAGCCTAGAATTCGACAGATCCGCATTCTTGGAGAGAAGGTGATTCCCGGAACTTTAGAGAGTGGTCAGATCAACATAAGATCACAAATCGATTCATCACAACAAGAATGGGAAAGTCTTGTATCAGCAGTCAAGTCCACTTTGGAAGCTCTAGAACTGAAACTACAACAGTGGAATGAATTCGAAGTCTCTAGGGAAAAGTGTCTTGTCTGGATTCGTGAAACTGATACCAAACTTCATGCAGTTGATTTGAAATCAACTCTGGCGGAGAAGAAGGACCAGTTGGAAAAATTGAGAGTCTTGCAGGGTGAAGTGAGAGCTAAGGAACTTGAAATTGATGATGTTTCTGAAAGAGCGCAAGTATTGCATAAGAACCTGACGTCTCGTTCTTCGCAAACATCGGAATTAGGTGTCAAGTACCAACAGATTTCCTGCAAGGTCAAAGAATTAAACAATCGTTGGCAGCAATACGTCACCAGTAATCAAGAATTCGCTAATAAACTTTCAGAGTGTTCAGCTTGGTTGGAGGATATCAAGAATAAATTAGCCTATTGTTCAGATTTGAGTACCTCAACTCAGAAAGATTTGGAAAAGAAATTGGATATGATACAAGACATGTTGCTTTATAAAGATGATGGTTTTGCGAAGGTTCAGTGTATTGTAGAATTAGCTCAAGTTGTTTTGGCAAATACGGCTCCAGCTGGACATCAAGCAATCAATGATGCTTTGGCGAAAGTTCAAGAACAGTGGCGATCATTAGCCTTGAAGATGATAGAGACCAAAACGAATCTTGATGATCTGATCAATAAATGGGCTGGTTTGCTGGAACAAATCCAATCAATAAATAAAACCGTTGAGTATATGCAATCATCAGTTGATGAGATCTCTCAGTTCCAGAGTACAATGACAGAGAAACGATCCCAATTGGAAAGAGTGAAAGCTCTTGAAGAAAAGGTTCGTTGCGAGAATATTGAAGTTGACAGTCTGAAGTCGAAAGTCGCTGAAATGATTGCCAGTGGTCAACAAAGTTTAGCAACATCAGAAGCCCAGGAGATTCTTGATAAATTCGACCACTTGTCGGAGAGGATTAAATCATTGTTGGCTGAAAGGGAAGAGCAATACAAGGATCACCGAATTTATAAAGAAGCTCATGATGATCTGATCGGTTGGCTAAGTCGAGCTAGAGAAAAGATACCTTCAATGAAGCAACGTCCTCTGAGTGATAAGTTGGCCATCGAAAACGCTGTCGCTCCTCTTGAAGGTTTATTGAACAAAAAAGCCCAAGGCGAACTTCTAGTTGAACATCTTCAGCACACTGGGAATGTTGTCTGCGCAAGTACCAGTCCTCAAGGTCAAGAAGTTATTAAAAACGAAATTCGTGCTCTGTCAGAAAGTTTTGAAAATTTATTCAAAGACATAAAACACCAAAAGGATCAACTCGAAGCAACAGTGAGCAAATGGCGAGATTACAAGGACGAGTACGAACGAATCAGCGATTGGCTGCAACAAATTGACATTTTGATCAAGGCACAAAAGAATGCTCTCTTACCGAACGTTCAAGAGAAGGAAAAACAAGTCAAAGAAGTAAAAGAAATTCTAAACGATCTTATAAAAGGACAGGATCAAATTGACAAATTTAACAAAATTGCTTCCACTCTACTCACAACTCAATTGGACACGTACATCAACAATCAGCTTCGTCATCTAAACTCACGATACCAAGTTCAAGTGAATCTTGCCAAAGATGTGCTCAACAAGATTGAAACAAATTTGGCCCAACATAAAGAATATGAAAAGAATCTTGGCAAAGCTCGCGACTGGATAGACAACGCAAAGCAAATAATTCGTCAAGGAACGGAAGCTGTTTCCACCAGCAGTAGAGAAGAATTTCAGAGCAGACTCGATCAGATTCAGGAACTTTTGAGAAAACGAGAAGAAGGACAAAATCTCGTTCATCTCACTGTAAATTGTGGCGAGAAGGTGATGAGAAACACAAGATCTGATGGACGTGAAGAGATCGCAATCCAATTGAAAGAGATCCAAAACGATTGGGAGCGATTGGTGAAGAAAATTTCCACCACTAAGGTCCATTTGGAGACAAGTCTTCTCCAATGGGCTGATTACAGTTCTTCTTATTCACAACTACAACAATGGATCAACGATCGAGAGGCAAAATTGCAACAAGTTTGTGAACAAAAGGTCTCGAAGGCTAGAAAAGGTTTGGCTGGACTAAGTTCTTTGGCAATTGGAGAACGAAAAGCTAATCTTCGTCAGACAAATAGTATCGTTCAGGATATTGTTGCCTTCGAGCCTATGATTCAGTCCGTTACGACAAAAGCTGAGGATCTTCAACAAGCGACACCCGCTACTGAGATTTCCATCAAGTACGAAACACTCAGTAAACAAGCGCAAGAACTTTACGCCAAACAAAAGGAAACTGTGGAGCAACATCAAGCTTTCATCGACAGTGGAAATGAATTCATCCAATGGATCCGAGTAGCCAAGGAACGTTTAGGTAAATGTTCTGAACCAACCGGCGATAAAGAGTCTCTAGCTAGCAAAATAACACAACTGAAAGTTCTCCAAAATGAATTGCCCGAGGGACAGAAAAAATTGGAAAAGGCACTCGAACAAGGAAATATGGCTTGTCAAATAGCTGATGCTGATGATAAGGAAATAATCGAAGAAGAAGTCGCCCTTCTCCAAGAAGAATATGACAATTACATAGATTCCTTGAACAATACAAAGAGTCTATTGGAAGTAGGAATTGTAAAGTGGACCGAGTATGAAGATCAATATTCCGAAGCTGTTGAGTGGCTGAATCAGACCGAACAATTAGTTCAGTCGTTTAACAAACTTCAGGACAGTTTGGAGGAGAAGAAAAATGTTCTCGAGCAATTCCAGGTTCATCTCCAAACTCTCTTTGACTGGCAGAAAGAACTTGATCGTCTAAACATGAAAGCTCAAGTTCTATTGGAGACTTGTGCTGATACCAGGATATCGAACGCAATCACGCAATTGACGACCAAGTATAATGCTATTTTGTCTCTAGCTAAGGAAATTATGAGGAGACTTGAATTACACTATCAGGAGCATCAACAGCACAACACATTGTATCAAGAATGTCAAGATTGGATCGAAAGAACTCGTGACAAACTTACTGAATGTAAGGAAGTGCCAAACACTATCACCGAAGTGAATAACAAACTACAGACCTGCAAGGCAATTCGCCAGACTTTGGAGCAAGGTCAAAATAAGCTTCGCTATGCACTCGAACTGAAAGAGAAGGTCATCATGAATACGGAACAAAATGGAGCCGCTAAAATTCAGGAGAATACAGAAAATCTAAAAGCTGATTTTGAAAAATTATTGTACGATGTTGAAGTTGTCAGACAAAAGCTTGCTGCCAGGGCTGGTATCTTAGAGGAACTGAACAAGATGCATCGGTTGATAGCCGATTGGATCGAGGAAGTGGAAAGCAAGGTCCAGTTAGAAGAAGTTCACAGAAATGATCTCAGCGAAAAGAGGGCTTTACTGGAAAAATACAAAACCGTTCAAAGGGATGTTCAGGCACACGTTGAAAGCATTGATCGTCTAAAGTCGAGATTAGCCGAAGATACCAATATTCTAAGAACTCCTTATGATGCAACTCTTGCTAAATATGACGAACTTGAAAAATTAGTCGCTCAAAAAGTCAAGAGTCTCGAAGTTCAGGTGAAAGAACATGAAAATTACCAACAAGCCTACAATGATGCTGCAGATTGGGTTCGAGCAACAAAAGTGGAATTGCAACACAACAATAATACTCATGGCGAAAAGGACAAAGTTATCGAACGGGAGAAAAAAGTCAATCAGATTACTCAATCATTGCCAAAAGGTCAGAACCTTATTTCCAAAGTTATCGAACTCAGTCAATCGGTCCTCCTAACAACTGGACCTGAAGGTCAGGAAATAATTAATCAAGACATGAGTCAGCTCCAAGGGGATTGGAACAGTCTGCAATTGCAGTGTCACGAATTGCAGAATGTTCTTTCAAACTGTATTGGATCTTGGTCTCAATTTACGAGCGCTTTGGATGGCATGAAGAAGTGGATCGAGGATTTCCAGAAAAAGATCAATGAAGAGCAACTGAAAGAGAACAAAACTCCTGAGGATTTAGCAAGATGCAAGAAGCTCGTTGAAGAAGCATTGAATCAAAAACCAGTTCTTGAGGATTTGAACGATAAGTGCGAAAATCTCATGGAATTGAGTGCGTGCAGTTGGGCTAGAGACAACACCGTTCATCTTCAATCTGCCTACACTTGTCTCCTAACGGACGCTCAGGGTTTAGTATCAAAAGTTGAAAAGAACCTATCAGATCACACAGAGTTCTTGAAAGCCAAAAAGGAACTTGAAGAGTGGCTCCAGACGGCCCATGGATCCGTTCAAGATTGCGTTGGAGTTGGAGATGTTTCCTGGGCGCAGGATAAACTACAAACAATAAAGGTAAAATTTTCATTCTATATCCATTAAATTAAAAATTCATAAATCCAATTATGTTTCAGTTGGTCTCGACAAGAATGACAGAGGGCCAACACTTGTTGTCAACTCTTCAAAATGCTTTCGCAAAGGCCATCAACACAGCTCTGCCTGAACAACAAGACAAACTGAGGAATGACATGGCAGCCTTGAGATTAAGCTGGGAACAATTGAGCATCGATCTCAATACTGTTCAAGCTCAAATTAAATCCGTTCTTAGCCGTTGGGATGATTATTCCGAAGCTCATAATCGTTTCGAAAAATGGCTATCAAAAACCGAAGAGAATCTAACGATTCTACCTGACACAAAAGGCGAATTTGGTGAAATGAAAACCTTACTCGAAAAATGTAAGCATTTAATGGACGAAGTCAGGAGCAAACGATCCGATTTGGATCATTTACTAACCGAAGCTGATGAACTCTCCAAATGGGCCAAGGACGGAACAACCCAGAGACAGACGGAATTACTTCAAAATCGTTGGCAAATGCTGGGTTCTCGAGTTGAGGAACAGAAAAAATTGGTCGAGAGTGAAGTTCAAGAATACAATGCCTATCATTCAGCTCTGCAGGAAACGGAAAAGTGGCTCTTGCAAATTTCGTTCCAATTGATGTCTCATAATTCTCTATACATCACCAATAAGGAGCAGACAATTGAACAGATGAAGCAGCATGAAAACTTGCTGGAAGAGATTCAAAAGTATCAGTCAGTGTTGGATGATCTTAAAGCCAAAGGTCATGGACAAATTGAGAGATATGAGTCTGCCAAACCGGCCATCAGACAAACAATAGAGACTCAACTTCAAAATGTTCAGGAAAGTTACAATTCTCTCTTGAATACAGCTCTGCAAATTAAGAGCAGATTAGCCGAATCGTACGCTAAATTCCAGGAATATGAGAATACTCTAGAGAGCATTACGAAGAATTTGGATGCGTATGAGCCAGAAGTTGCGCAAGAACTAAAAGCTCCTTTGGATACTTTAGCATCAGCTGAGGAGAGTTTGGAAAGGTCCAGAATTCTTCACAATAAACTTCAAGCTGAAAAAGGAAGACTTGCTGTGGCTGTAGAAGCTTGCGAAGCTGCAGCTGCTTGTCTTTCAAGACCTGGAAGTCCTCTCGATGCACCTCCAGTTCAAATTCCAGCTAAGGAAATCGAGGTGCGAAATCGCCTCGAAGACCTTATTGATCAGGTGAATTTTCCACTCTACTTCAAGTAGAATTCTTTTTTGATAGGATTTATAATATTGAATGCATGAATTAACATTTAATTCTTCAAAAATAAATACTTTTAGCATGATTTTGTTTTGAATGCACTGTCTGGTAACACTAGGGCAAGCTTTTTTAATTTTGTTTACTATTATTTGGCTCATATTTGCGCAGAAGGATATTGGAGATTCAGCTCACAGGCTAAAAGCATTGATAGAAAATATCGAGCGCAGTGGCTTCTTAGCGAAACTTAATCACTTGTGTTGTGAGGTTTGCATTGTTTTTACATGTTCATAACTTTTTTTGAAAATTTGAAAAGAATGTGCAACTAAAACAAAATGATTGATCCTCTCTTTTAGATGCAGACACACTTGTCAAATGTGACAAAATCAGTTAGTGAATTCGAGGAACAAAATCATCAGAAGAATGCACTTCGAGCGTGGGTGAATCAGCAACGGGCAATTTGTGCCGAATGGAAATCAAGACCAGCGAAATTGCGAAGTGAAGCTGCACAGGGAGAACTTCAAGCAATGAACGATTTACTATCAAATGTCAGCGAGCGAAGATCACGAGCTCTGACAGAATTGTCTCTGATTCCAGAACAAGATGACGACATTGAGGAGAGTCTCAATAAATTAGAAACTGAATTACTTGAAGCCATTGCTGGTAAACAAGCATCACAAGATTTGATCGAAAAATTCAGAAATCATGTTCAGGATATTCACACATGGTTCGATACGCTTTCAAATAAGATTGATAATATTGAGAAAGGATCAGGTTTGACGATTGGACAGAAAATTTCATACATTAAGGATATCACTTCAGAGTTTGAAAAACAAGGACCTGAGAAACTGGATGAGGTGAAAAAATTAGGAGACCAAGTGATGGATTCAGTTAGCAATTTAGATTCCCAACAAATTGAAGAGCAGATCAGATCTGTTGAACGAAGACATGCTGACATTGGCAAAAAGATCCAAAGAAAGTCTCAAGTTCTGGAAATGACAGCTCAAGGTATTGAAGCAACCAGGAAGGAAATTCAGGAAAATCGAGATTGGATTCATGACATTCAGACTGCCGGTTTTCCAGGACCTGCTGGTTTTGAAAGTAAAGTAGCAGAGGAAAAACTTCTGGCATTGAAGGTAATTAGAATTAAAATAGAAGATTAAAAGATTAAAATAGAAATTTTTGATTACAAATTTGTTTTATTTTTAAATTCTCTTTCCATTTAGGCAACTTTGAAAGAAGTTGAAGGCAAACAGGTAATAATCAACGCTTTGGAGAAGCGAGTAGGCAACATTCAGAACGAATTGGAATCTAGTGAGCAGAAGCAATTGGAAAGTGACACTAGAGCTTTACGGGGAGAGCAGGTGAATCTCTGTTCAGTACTCAGGGAGGAAATTGCGTCCGCAACTTCGGCGGCTGAAGCGCGACGAAAATTGGAAAATGATCTCGAGAAGGCTCATGCCTGGATCAAATCAAAGAGTAATGATTTGAAAAAGCTGAGCAGTTACTTGCCATTGAAAGCTTTCAAGGTTGAGCAAGATATAGCCCAACATAGTGGATTCGAAGCAGACATTAGAACTTTCAATGAGAAGGATCTGAAGGATATTCTAAAACAAGGTGACACTCTCCTTAGAGAATGTACCGATGAAGACAAAGCTCGTCTTCAAATTTTGTTAAACGATTTGACTAAAGAATACGAACAACTCCAAAAAGAGGCTGAGGAGAAGCAAGCCGCACTTAGAGATCTCCTTCAAGGACGTAAAGCTTTCGAGAACGAGATTAGCAAATGCGAGCGATGGATAAAGGAAGCTGAGGTCGCAACATCTTCTGAAATCAGAACATCCAGTGTCGATGTTCTACGAGAACAACTTGGAAAGGTATATTCACCTTTTATATTTAATACTTTTCAGGAACCTAGGTTTTATGAGATTATTTATGAGATTGATTTATATTTACATTTCAGTACGATCGTTTGAAAAAAGAAGCCAAAGAATTTGCTGACGATATAGAGAAAATATCCCAACAGGGAAAATCAATTCTACCAACGGTTAGTGACGTGGACAAAGTGGAATTGAGTGAACAATTGAAGAACATGAAGGAGGCTCATGGAAGAGTAGCGAACGTGATCAATGAACGAGCAGCAGCTCTTCAAAAGAGTATCGATGAAATGGAAGAAGCTGCAGCAAGAGTCGCAGAAGCTGTTCAGTTCATGACAGACATTCAGCGAGAACTTCAGGAACTTAATAAACCAATCGGCTCCAGAGTCGAAGATGTAGAGGGTATGCTAGCCGCTTATGAAAAAATTCTAGACGATCTAAAGAAGAACAAAGCAAAACTCTCAGATCTTCAAAACGTAAATGTTGGCAATCTTCACGGTGTAATAACTCAACAGAATGACTTGATCAGTTCCCTAGAAGCACAAATAGCAAAACTACGACAACTCCTTCTTCTTCGGCAACAATTCATTGCACTGATAAACGAAATAATGACCTTTATTACCAAATACACGGAAATTGTTCGAGACATTGAGAAAGGTGGCCAAACTACGGAGGAGAAGATCAAAAAGTACGATGACGTCATTTCCAAAATTCAGGAATGTGAGGCTACCCTAGCGAGTGCTACAGATAAGGGACAACAGATCGCTGCTGAAGGTTCCACGGCAGATAGAAATAACATAACTGAACAACTCCAATCACTGAAGCAACAACTTCAGACTTTAAGACGTGCCGTTGAGTCTCAACGAGAACAACATGAATTGACTGCTGCTGAACATAGACGACTTGCAAGTGAACTTTCCGATATCCTGGACTGGCTAGAGTCGAAAGAAAAGGAAGTTAAGACCCGTCCGTTACTTCAAAGAGATTCGCAGAATGTGGAAGATGAATTGAAAAAGCACCAAGAGCTTTCTAATGAGGTGAATGAATACCTTGACAGGATTAGAAATTTAAAGGAGTCCGTGAGACATGAAGATGACATGCCAGGCTCCTTGAAAGAGATGCTGAGTGAAGCTGTTTCTCTTCTGAGTTCACTCCCTAGGGAAATGGACGAGAGGAGAAAGTATTTGGAGAACAATTTGCAACTGCGACTTGATTATGCTGCTCTAACTGAGAAACTTCACAACTGGGTCAAAGAGGCTGAGATCAGACTTCAGAGTGATAAGGATGGACTTGATTTTGAGAACATTTTGACTGATCTAGAAGAGTACAAGGTTAGTTTCTAATTTTGTTATTGAATTCAGTTTAGGGAACCAACCTTGGAGGCTGACTATCATTTAGATTAGATACATTTTAGCACAGTATCTAAAAATATAGATTTTGAATTATTTTTTCTGTAGATCTTCTTCAGCAGTGAACCATCAATGCGGGAACTAGTTTCCCAACAAATTCAGCAAGCTGCCGATAAAATTTGGCCTTCATTGAATACATCAGAACAGGAGGAACTGAGTGCAGAACAACAACAACACACTCAGCTCTTGAAAAATACTTTAAATACTGCCAAATCCCAAAAAGCTCGACTTGAACAAGGCGCAGAGACCTGGAGAGATTACTCTCAAACTTTAGAACGAGTCAGAGCAGTAATTTCAAGAAGTAAATTCACCGATGAACCAGTGACGACACTCGCTGGTCTTCAATTCAATATTCAAAAAATCGTTCACGCTCTTAATAATGTTCAAGTAAGTGACTCTTAATCCGAGAATTTAGATGATCTAAACTCCAAAATTTTTAATCAATACTCCAATTTTTCAATCAATTTCAGAATCAGCACTTCGAACTTGACCTACTGAACGAGAGGGGAACGGAAATCCTTCAACAAGCTGATGAAAGAAATCGAAAGACTATTGAAACTCAAATGGAAGAAACAAGTTCTAATTGGCGTGAACTTGTTTCCGGATTGGAAGGACGTCGTAGCACTTTGGAAGCACTTTATCAACATTGGGAGGAATTCGAAACACAGTGGACGAATGTTGAAGCCAGACTTAATGAAATTGAGGAAAGGAATAAATTTACTCAAACGATTGTCAGATCTAGGGATCATCTTCTGGATACCATTGGGGTTCTGAACGTAAGTTCTATTCTATATGCCGATTATTAAAATTGAACACAACAATTGTTCTTTTTCAAGAATCAGGTGTATCATCAAGAGCTAAAATTGATTCGAAACAATTCCAAAAAGAATATTTTTTATTTCTTAAAGGATATGTTGACTGATGTGGAAAGTTTGAAACCTTCAGTAGAGGAAATTCGAACGTTAGCTGGACCTGTTCTTGCTTATTTGGCAGCGTTTACGGAAGATGCAGCACGTACTCTTGAGGAACGCATCGAAAAATTGCAGAAGGCTGTAGAAACGTAAGTAATTCTTATTTGATTTTTTAGAAACAATTAGACGAGGCAAACAGATATTTTTGGGAATTGGGAATTGTCTTTAATTTATTGTTTCACTGATCTTTGTACAAGATGGTTACACAAAAATTTAATAATTTATTGAAAGTCTTATTAATAGACACTAGTAAAACTTGAAACTCACTTTACGACAATGTCATCATTTGCAAAAATTGAATCTCAATCAATACATTCGCTTCTATTTCTTGGCATCAATGATGAAAGTATTCTAAAGCAATGATGACATCTTCTTTCTAAGAAATCAGCTAAAGAGGAAAAAATACATTGCTGAATTGCAAATACTCACACGTGCTTTTAACACACATGTATATTGGATTATGACATTTATTCTCGTATTGGAGTTTACATCATCGTATATATATATTCTTTGGACGACGTCATAAATGAATTCGTATACGATGACGTAAAGAACGTAAACAGAAAATAACAGTTTTAAGCGGTGATGGTAGAAAATGGATAAAAAAAAAGAAGGAAGGAGAATGTTTTCGTGCCTTGATGAAGGCCATGACACTCATTTCATTATCATCAAAAGTGATTATCTCGGGAGCCGGCGTTTTGCTAGTCAGCTCATGTCGATCAAACATTGCGCGTCGAATCACTGACCACGGTAACGAACAAACGTAATAATCAAGTGATAATTCGATCAATAGAACAATTCCGCATGCACCTGTTCTCATTTTAAGACTGACTAGACATTTTGTTTATAACTTCATAACGTTGAAGTCACACTTTCGGAATATTTGACAATGTCTTTTTATTTATTTAAAAAAAAAAATTGAAAATTTAATTAAATTGCAACAAATTCGCGATATAAATAAAATCGTTTATTGACATTAAATGTTGTAGTGTTTACAACAAAATTTTTTATATACTTAGAAGAAGGAGCAGAATTTAGTGAAGAAAATGAAAACCAAAATTCTGTGTTTTAATAGATTATGAATTTACGCTTTTGCGGATATGAAGATCATAAAAGGTAAATTATTTTTTATTATTTGCTGTTTCAAAATAACATTACAAAATTATTATCCAATTAATACTAAGAGTTGAAATTCTTTGCACTCTAAAGGGTTAATTAATTTCATTTCATTTAATTATTTTTGAGAAATTTTGCACTTCTATTGTTTTAATCTAAATTATTATGAGTTTTTAATTAAAAATTATAAAAAATAAAAATATTAAATAAAATAAGTACATTTTTTTGAAAACTATTTCTACTTTTTGATTAAGTGTAAAAATATAAAATTTGTACGTGTTTAAAATTAAAAAAAAGAATATGTTTCTCACTTGGTTCAAGATATCTGTAATTAAAAATTATCAGGTTGCAGAAAATTATTCTTATATTTCATATCAATAATATGATAAAAAAATTGTTGTGAGGTAAATATTTTTAAATGTGATTCTGAATTGTTATTTATAGATTATTAGTTCTTACAATATTCCATTTCTTCTTTATTAATTAATTATAAAATATAATTATTCAATTCAGTGTTATTTAAATAATTAATTATCTAATTCAGTATTATTTAAATAATTTAGAATTTTGAACTAGTCTTAATTTTTTTTCCATTGTTTTTCCAACGAAATTTTGAAATAATAGTTATTATATAACAACTCATTTTTCCACTACAAT